>JBAJNP010000644.1:34374-84493 GCA_036877545.1 Yasuhikotakia modesta | reverse complement strand
TCTTTCCCTGGGTTTCAAAGTCTGGGACTGCAGCTCCACACTGAGGCCACTGAGGCTGCAGAAACTATAGCACACACCAGACAAGAAAGTGCTGTTGTCCTCCATACTGACCAGAGAAACGTCTGACCCAGCACATTAATAAGGTCTCCAGATCCGTCATGGGCCTTGATTGGTCTCATATTTCACTGCACAGGCATCGTCCGGGGCCATGAATCCTTGGGGCCATTTAAAAATTGAGAAAAGAATGACAACTAACTGACTATCTGTTGCGTTTGAATAGCCAAATGCAAAGGGTAAAACGTCATGTGATGTGATTTGAGGCAAGTCCTCATTTGCATTTTAGTATATATGTTCAGTGAGGAGGTGCTGTTTGTTACTTCTCACTATTTGTCTATCCGTGAGGATGTATCTGGAAATAGACACCATGTAGAATTCTCACAGTGTGATGACAGTGAAAGTCTCTGAGCCACAACACACTGTCGTGCTGTACGTACAAACCTCTAGTTTGTATTATAATTCCACTGACTGGTTCATTTAAAGCTGCAATTTGTAAAATTGGCCTTTCTGTATATCTGTTTGAAATATACAATTGCGAGTTACTTGCATAGTTTTGTCCTTAACATAAATGACAAGTAAAAACTTTAAGCAGCTGTTGTAAAACCAAGCTACAAACTCTTCAACGTCTTTAGCACCCACACACAAAAATGTTCTTTGTGTTTATGAATGTGACAACCACACAGACCTGTTAAATAACACTGACATTACCCACAAAACTTACTGCTGCAGATCAGAATATGGCTTTAAGCTAACATGGGTTTTTAACAGTAGTAGATTTTATCCCTACCACGACAAACCAGGAACGCAGGATATAAATATGAGTAATTTATTACTGTAGTTTAGGACTTCAGTTTTTTTGAGGGACACACTGTACCATATTACCAAATACCTGCTTGGTCACACCCCTAATGATCGTGGCGTCAAAAGTTTGGAAACTAAAGTTACACCATATTATTTCATCACTCCAAAGACCTGCTATAGTTAAAATGATCGAATGGTGGGTGGATGATGAGGGTCTCGTTTGAAGCTCATTGTTTTTGTGTTGTGCGGCGAAAGGAGCGGAGATGAAGAATTTCTCCACAGCTTTTCTGCCAGCTGCAACATTAGCTTTGAATTACTGCAGCTCTGCTCGCTTTAATGAATCAGACCTGCCGTTTATTTGCTTCATAACAAGTGAGTCATTTTTTGACACGTGAGAGTTTATTCTGCTAGACCTGAGGTCACCAAATCCTTTTAATGAACTGGCAGAGAGGATGTCCTTATTTTTCATCTTCCCACTGATTTATTAGTTCTGCGCTGACGTTTTCCCCAGGCTTGCGCTGTTTTTCCTTCAGCAGAGACATGTAGGTTAACTCTAGCTATTGTGTTGTTCTCAGGAGGTCCAAAAAAGTTAGTTATTGACCATATCGATGAACACGTGTTGATCAAACGCAGGTATGAAATAGCAAAGAGATTCTGTATGTTCCAGCTTTCAGTGGAAAACCTTTGACAAAGAATTTAAGCTGTTATGAGGATCAAGTTGCAAATAATTCCAATAGCTTTTTCAAACTCAAATGCTTAATAAGTGCACATGGGCGCGATATTCGATCCGTCACACACTTTTGGCCATGTGGCGTGCAAAGGCCGTGAGTTATGTTCCCCAAGTCATTAAGCTTTTAGGATTAGATAAACGTAAATCACTTTTATCTGTAATAGCCTAACTAAAACCAACAGTGGCTGTAAAGTGATGCATGATGACATTGCATGATGATAAGAAGTAGCTGCTTTCAGTTTTAGTTTTACTTTTGTATCCAGTATACATGAAGTACTAAACACACGTGGTGCTGTGTCTGACTGAAAATATTTACCCCCGTAGTCGCACGGCTCATTTGCAGAAAAGTGTGTTTCAGATGTTAACAGCCAGGTCATTGTGCTAGGATTCCAATGTTTCTCTCTGTTTTGGAAACATGAAACCTGCCTCTTGTAAATCTTTGGTCTGTTTCCTTTGAAATGCTTTGGCTCTTAACTCTGTAACGTTATAAGGAGGTCAGAGGTACCATGCAGATGCCTCTTGAAAAGACAACCTCACGGTTCCTGAAGGACCCAGTGGAATGCGCTGTGCTGCAGTAAGGCCGTGAGTTTTGTGACTCATGACCCTGAGATATGTTCCACCGCCCTCTGGTTAAGATATTTGAACATGCAGTGAGGTAAAATTACCACACAGCCTGAATAATGTAACATTCTTTGACATCTTCCTTCCTTTTCTACCCTCATTTTCTTCATCCATCTTCCTGATTACAATATACATCTTTAAGAAGAACTTACTACCTCAAATGTCTTTGTGGAGATTGTGTTCATTATTAATAAACAGCTGATTTCAGCCTAATTCGTTCTGATAAACCTCACTATATGGGCCAGGTGTTGTATGTGTTTAGAGTCAGTGGCCTGTTTGTTCACTTTTTAGCCTGACTGAATGTTTTTGGCTGTACGGGACGGATACATCCGTTTCCTGCCGCAGTGTCTGGCATTCCGTCTTTTCCTAATCCCCCACATAGAGAGCACAGTCCCTGCTAGCCCTGTTTAGAGCCGAAGTCCTTAAACAGATTGTTGGCTTCAAACGACTTGGTGGTTTAGAGCCATAAATAAACGGGACAATCAGGCTCATTTAGAAGAAATTTGACTTTTTAAAGAATGTCATTTCTGAAAGAATTCCATGGATTAATCAAATGGTACCATCCTAAAATAATGTTATTGTTTAAACCAAAGTTACTTTGTTTTAAAAGCGCTGTGAATCTAAGTATCATGTAAACACTAATGACACATAACCAGTATTTTCAGTCAAATTAACAACTTCCACATCTATTTGTATTGTATCTCTTACTTGAGGTATGTGTGACATAAGCACTCTGTTGTTTCTGTCTATCCTGAACTGTGCATGACTAAAATTACTGATGTTGCTGTTGTTTTAATCCCCTCAGATGTACCATCTGCCTCAGGATCATTCCCCCAAACAGTGAGTGATGAAAATCAGCTTAGTCAAAAATCAGACCAGGCAGCCTGCCGTGTCTGATTCACATCAATTAAATTGTGAGGGACAGCTTGCTAATTCAGTGCGTCTAGCATTCGCCACAGAGTTGTACACAAACTGCATAGCTAACTGCTTGCAGTCAGGCCACCTGGATGCCTCTGTTGCATTGTTTTATAGCAATAAGCAGCCATTTTAATAAACTAGTGGAGAGTTGCTCTTAAAACAGTTATAGAACTATAAGGTGCTGTATTGTTTGTTTATTTTATGTGTTGCTATAACGTTTGGCTAAGCATCTCTTTGATTTCTATGGTCATGCAGAATTTAGATGTACAAAAAGTGCTATTAAATGCCCATGGCTGCTATTTGTTCTCGTTCACAAAGTGGTAGTTTAATTAAATAATCGAGAGTGGTGTAATACAGAAAGCTGTTTTTATTCTTGTAGGAACCCTTGAAAATTAAAGGCTTGAGAGTTATCTGGGACATGCAGTTCATTAGCCTCCCATCTGCCCCTCAAACTTTTGTTTTTGGCAGAGCTTAAAGGCTTTCACCTAATCAAGCCAGACACTGTGTGTGACTGATTAAGAGTTTGATTGCTGAGGGTGGGGGAGGACAAAGAGACATATTCAGACATCCATCTTTTGAGGCAGACATCACGTCGCAAATAATCAGTCAAAGCATCTTAAATAAGCTTTCGTTATGTAAATCTTGGAACATGCCATCTTGAAACATTGTCACACGTTTCATGTGTGTGAACATGTTTTGAATGTAATCTGTATATTACCGTGATTGTCTTTTTTTCAGTGCAATTAAGTGCAAAACTAACTAGCCTCTTTATTGAATCAATCTTACTAGTCCTCAATGGGTAACTGAGTGGTTTGGGTTAAAAATGAGAGAGTGCTTTTAAATGATCTTCCCACTCAATAATCTTCATGCTGTTTTAACTAACTATTAACGTTACCCAGTGCTTGTTAATCTATGATACGATTTCAGTTCACCAATTACAGGCTACGTTACCCTGGAACATAATACGTTAAAGTGCCTTGCTTTAGCACATAGCAGTGATACGACAGAACTGAGATCTCATTAACTCTAATTCATGTTCAGCCTTGGTGTTCAGACCCACCCTCTATAACTCTTTATAGCGAGATTCATCACACAAGCAATTATTGCTAAATGAACAAATAAGCAATTACCCATCAGGGTTAATGTTTTTATATTGAACTGTCACATTTTTAATTGTAACTCTGATCTTCATTTAACATAAAATCAAAACTGACTTCATTTACTTTTTAAAAGTCAAGTCCATTTTTTCTCATTGAGTATTTTGTGTCTACCAGCAATACACAATACTGAAGCTACAAGAAATATGATTTTAAAGCACAGTATTTGTTTGTGTTGTATCTTTAGCTTTAAAAATGAACCAATGGAAGATTGTGATGTTATTAAGACTAGCATAAACTGATGTTTTGTAACTTTTATTGCTGGTTCACTATCAGGTTCTAAACCTCATGATTGTTGAGTACATTTTCATTCATTTTATTACATACTTGCTTTATGTACCGCATGCAGTAACTGTTACAAGCAGCCTAATGAAAGGATTCACAGAGGCCAGAGGAAGTGTTCACACTTGGTGGTGGTTTTTTCTCTCTGCCCCAGAGCTTGTCCCACTGTAGATTTGAACAGGCCCATACGGTGACACTCCATGTTGCGCCACACAGGCTGTGATTTCCTGCCATTCTCCCAAGACCCATCTGTTCCCACACTTTTGTGTGCTTTCTCAGCACCATCAGTTCCACTCCAGAGACATATTGTTTAAGATGCCATGGCTGACCCACCTGCTTTTTAGTCATTATGTAGCTGGTCATAATTTTTGTATTGCACAGGTGACTGTTGAATTGCCGGAGCTACAGAGCAGGAAAAACTGTCCCCAGAAGAGACTGTGACTTTTGTTTGCTTGTCAACTTAACTGTAAGTGAAAATTAATTTAGCTCCAAACCTATAACTGTTGAGCACTTCCTACTGATGTGAACATATTGTAAATTCACAATAAAGCTTGAAAATGTTTCAAAGAAGATATTATTGTAAACCTTGTTTATTAAAAACTTGCATTTAACAGGATATTTTATACATTTAAATCTAAGTTAAAGTAATGATGATAGTTTTACATTTTAGCTGTCCTTTAGCTGTGTTACAAAAAGTGTTGTTTAATATATTTATTAATTTTTTTATTATTAAAATTTTTCATATTTAAATAGCTTTCCAGAAACGTATTTTTAATTAAAAGCATGGCACCGTTTCAGAACAAACAATAAAACTTTTCAGACAGCAGCTGTGGTTTGCAGTGCACGTTCACTTTAAGAACCCTGTGGCATAGCGGTACTGTCTTGCAAAACACAACTAAAGAGGGCGGCGTTAAAGCTGACTGCTCGATTTAACCAATACCGGACGTCGACACACACGCGTCAAAGCCCTGCTGGCCAATCAGAGTCCTGCTAATAAAATATTATTTCAAGCGCGTCGACCAGTGATTGTGTTGCCAGATTCAGCTGTCGATCTCCTTACTAATAGCCTGTGTGCAACATTTGGCTACACGAAATATTTCCGCTAAACAACTTTAATGTCAGAACATAACATTTTACAAAATTACATTTTCACACACTACCAAAAAACAAGTCATAGTTGTGGGGGATACTGAAAGAAATAACCATATGAGGGAAGACGTGTAGCGCGAGTATCTGGCAACCCAGTGAAGGTGACGAGCGGTCGGCGCTGTACAGTTGTGGTAAAGCGCAGCGCCGAGGGTCCAGTGTCGCATTTAAGCGGTGAATGGAGCGGCGTACACGAATGGCACAAACTTGCATGGTTTCCCGATCACAAACAGCTCTCGCATGATTCATTATTCGTCTCCTGTGACGGATCTACCGCACCGGGTACGTTCCTTTACATACCATCCATGCTGTAAAAGCGTTGCCTGTTATAATCTGCATGCACTGATAGCCGTATCTCGTTGTTATTCACACCGACGAGAAGCCAAACACCCTTTTCTTATTTTTCTCGTCCACCTTAAGTTAATAAGTTCAAAGGTCTGCTTGCGTCTTGTTTTGACGGGAGGAAAACATGATGCGGACTTGGCACGTGTCGTGATCTGAATTGAACTGCGCGTGTATCGAGCTGTCAGTAACTTTCATCTGTCTTGTCGATATCAGAGCATGAGCTGTCAGATCTACAGACACAGTAGTGATACAAACACAGTGGGATTAAGAGCGGAGAGACGAGACCTGTTTAGTGTAAACAGTTCATCTCCATTCTCTTCTTTTCCTCTCGGTTATGTAAATACTGGGTATTTGAATAACGCACGAGTTACTGTATGTTTGGTATCATATTGTGTGCTAAGAATGCGGACTGACAAGTGATGTGTTTAGGTTGTTTTGAATAGCAGTGTCTATAACCTCGTAGCCTGTTTCCTGTCTCTTTAGCCAAATTCATAATTTATGGCCAGACAGCCCCTTGAGATTTAACAGATTGTTCTGGACAATAGAAATACCTTTCACTCAACTAAAGTTCAGTTTTGGACAAGCATTAGTCCAATGAGAATAACTTTGGTGACTGGCTGACTGGTCTACATAGACTACATAGAGAATCATGCATTTGTTCTGAACCTGATACACCCTATTTAGGTTGAGTCTTAATAGTGTTATTATATATACATATTATATCCTGACATTATTATAGGTATACATTAGTATTATTATGGTGTTGTAAATCTTGTAATGTTTTCATGAGGGATGTCTATTTACACAATCACAGTTGTGTACAGACAGAGATGTATATTATGGACCTTCAACATGTGGAAACAAACACCTTCCTGTGTTGCTTTATCCCTGTTTTATAGGTTAGATGAAGCCTGCAGTTTTCATGGCTTATTATGTGTTATAATAGGTGACTCTGGGTCTGTCCAGTAGCAGAGATAGTACTGACCCAGTCATTTGGAAAGCAGTTGGGAATATGTTTTGCACAGAGATGGCTGATCACCTGTAATGTTAAATATAAATGTGCAAACTATAGAGAAATTCGTCATGAGGTTTTGTGCTTGCAAGATGATTTAATTGACAATTTTAGCTCTTCAAAAGTGGAGAACGAAATGCAGTTGATGCATTTGAATGTTAGAGCAGATCGAATGGTTATCAAGTTGACACTGCCAGAGACTAATATGAGCTTGTTATTACATTAAATTCATTGAGGAACATAAAACCCTCTCTAGGAAAAACTGTTGTCATCAAAATGTGGATGTATGAACATGAAGTAACGTGATCGTACAATGCTTTCTAGAGAATGGCTTGAGGTTGGAGGTCGCAAAAAATAAGTGGGTGTCACCGATTAGTGGTGTAATGCACTATAGCTTGCAGCCATTGGTTGTTTCCTGCTAGAATAAGAGAAACATTACAGTAATTGTTTCATTTTTAGTTAGCCGGCAACAGAATATAACTTGTTTTGTTTTAGTAAAACACTTCTGAAGTGTTTAGTGCCTATTAAGCTACTTTAAACTTAATATAGCTGTTTTCTAAAAGCTGAAACGAATGTATTAAACCGAAACTTGTAAGGCCACAAGGGGGACAGTGGATGGAAGTACACGACTGTTGCTAATGGACGACCTGAGAGCTTCTTTGGTGTCTTTCAGACACAAATGTCTGTCAGACTCAGGGATGATTGTATGGTTCTGTTCTCTGAGTGGTTTCTGCAGCAACTTTTCGTTCTCATCTCACCCTCCTAACAGAAAGCCTCTATGT
Source organism: Yasuhikotakia modesta (assembly GCA_036877545.1). NCBI lineage: Eukaryota > Metazoa > Chordata > Actinopteri > Cypriniformes > Botiidae > Yasuhikotakia > Yasuhikotakia modesta. The sequence continues at coordinate 76,642 of JBAJNP010000644.1, read as the reverse complement.
CTGAAAATGAAAAGTACCCGCTTACTTTGTCTGTTTCCCATACAAGCGCAGGTGCTGGGTTTCATTTTCAGAGGTGACTTAACTGAAGGGTTTTGTTGAAGTGGCCAGATTGATCCTCCTTAGGTAGGATCATGGTTGTATGAGAGACAAGATTACCAAACTTGTTATCTGAACTGTCAGACTTTCCTCTGTTACTTTCTTGTCTCAAATCGTGTTTCCTGTGCCACTCAAGTATTCAAAATAGCGTCCAGTTTTGGTTATAAAGGAAACGTTTAATTTATTTGAATAAATACTTGGTTTAATTGCATAAACTACTTCATCTTTGTTTGACTATTGTGCTGTTTCAGTTGTTGCTGTCAGTAACAAAGCAGGGTGGCATATGTTTGCTAGAATTTAGCAATAACTAGGCATCCATTATTAATACTACTTATGTCAACACGTATCTTACAAAAGCCCTGAATGGGCTAGTTTAATGCTTTCTCTGGAAACCTGGGGTATCTTGACTTTGAGAGTTGGCCATTAAGCAATATTGGTGGTGTGAAACCTTTTTTTAAAAAAGTTTTGTTTGTGCAACACATTTCCTGATTTTGCTGAAGTCGGATGAACACTGCGCAATTAATTGCAGATTTGAGTGTTTCAACATTTAGCTAGAAATAACCAAGACAAGAAGCAGCCCAAGGCAATACTATGTTCAAGAAGCCCCCCCACTGTAGAGTGAGACCCCATCTACGTCTCTCTCAAGCTCTTCGCATTATTAAGTGTTGCTGTTGTCTCATTTCAGAGCTGGTCTACAGAGGATTCCCAAACAGATCAATGACTGATCCAGCTGAGGGTATCTGTAACAAAACTGTGGAAGCTCTATTAATTTAATATCAACACCTTCTTGATTTCACTTTCACAGATGTGAAACGTGAGACCAAACATTGTTTAACCGCAGTTATAATTCAGCCGAGAGGCTGTTATTCTGTGGTGTGGCCTGATTTACATCTTAGATGATACTGCTTTTTATATTAGCACACTCTGAATTTAAAATGCATGTAAACAACAGGCCCGGCATCTTACCTTGCCTTGCTTTCCATTTGTTCAATGTGTTCCTAATGATTAGTGATGCAGCCTTCTCAAGAGATTTCCTCTAAACTCCACAACATCCCACTCAGCTTATGTGTTAGCCACAATTGAGATCTGCTACTCCTCTATGGAATAAATTACAGCGGGTCTCTAATGCATGAATGTTTATTTTGAGGCTTTAAACTAAAGCAAACAGGCTAGAGGTTGGAAGTATGACTCATCCTGTGACATATTTTTATGACATATCATGTCTTATCTTGTGTGGAGCTTCATCTATTACACTGAAGATTCTGGGAGTGGAATTTCTCCTCACAATCTGTCAGGACAAACAGCCTGCAGCCAAGAAATCCATCACAAACAAGGTCTCTCTCCATCACAGTAAACCTGGACAGACCTTGAAAAAAAGCTCCTGGGTTGGGAAATTCTGGGATGGCACTTATTAACAAGGGCAGCTCTGACAAACTTTTTTTTTATCACAGGAAATGTATTAATGTCAGGAATAAGTCATGTGGCCTATATCACACTAAAATTATTATACTATACACACTTGTTTCTCAGCACAGTGTGCCCATAATCTTTAATTAACATTGGTATGAAATTTGAAGATGTTAACATGCTAAGACAATCAAGGCATTAGTTATTGTTGGACTGCAGTATCTCTGTAAATGACCATGTGTGTGTGTGGGAGGGGCCAGTTTGCATGAGAATTGTCACGTTTAGGGGAGGTGTTGTCCTTGAGTACATCTGAACACCTCCCAGCTGTCAGCCACCTCTAAATAGAAATCATCTCTTTGTCTCTCTCTCTCTTTCTCTCTCTCTATAAAAACAAGGTTTGAAAGAACATACAGTTGTACCATTTTAAGGTCACTTGCTGCACAAACATCTTTCTCCAAAAGTCAACTCTGCAGCCTCAGTAGACTCTCCAATGCCATCTAAAATGTAAGAAGGGTTACTTCTTAGATATCTATATCTAGTCTATATCTATATAAGTGCCTGTGTGGGGTAATTAGGTCCATAGAAGTGAGTTTTTATGTAATGTAGATTGCAGTGTAATGTAATATCAGTTCTCAAAGAACTTCTTGACATTAGTGAATAATGATCACCCAAACTAATCTTCTGTATCCTGGGATAAATTAAGAGCTATGTCAATTACGGGTCACTTTACCATCACCAGCATCCTGAAAGAAAATCCCAGTGGTACCAGGTTCAGGTGTCTCAAGAAGCAATATTGGCCGGATTCCCAGGAGGATCATTGTGGCTGCTGGCCTCTGAGTAGCTTGAGAGGGTCCCATAGCTTTTGAATACCTGTGAACACTCTGGGGCAAGTGCCTTTAGCCTCCACCCACATTTTGTTTCCTTAATGAAAGTTATTAAGTGATGTAATGAAAAATGCGGCTGACCTTGTGTGTCCAAATAGCTTTCTTCAAACTGTTTTTAAACAGTATTTTTAGCTGCAGGGTTGCTATACTGATCGCTGCTTAGGTCAGAGAACAGCACAGGGAAAACCTTGCAACATGACAGAGCCAAAACACTGCGGTCAAGTTTTATGCGAGCCGCTTGTTTTGTGAAGTTGGCTGACCACTCCTTAAAATTGTGTGCTGCTCAGAGCAGATTAAAGACTGCAAGGTCGTACATCATGTTGCTGGTGGAGATGAGCTTTTTGTACATAGAGTGTGGGAAGAAACATGAGTCAAGCCGAAGATATCTGACCAGATCTGTCTCTGATTTCAGACTGTATCTCCCACAAACATCTTTCCTTAAAATCCAATTCTGCTTATTGTCCAATACGTTGAAGTCTGATACTTTTTTGTTCCTGCTGATGGTGTTGTTTTTTATTTTTTTAGCTGCTAGAAGTATTAATTTAGATTTTTGAAATGTGATTACAGTGTTGGTTTTTGATCAATAGCTGAGTTCAGCCTTTCCAAACACTGTGATTATGTGATGTTGAGTGGATAACGGATCTCTGTTCTGTTTTACAGGCCTGATGGAGCCAGGAACTCCACAAGTTCTGCATGCAGCAGATCCCAGCCTCTGCTTGCTCCATCACGGCCAATCCTGAGCGTTGGATGTTCCTGCACCTTTTCTAACCCTACCTTTTTTCTCACTCCACCCCTGGCTCCTCAACCGGTCCTCAAGATGATTGGCAAGCTGAAGCAGAACTTACTAGTGGCCTGCCTGGTCATCAGCTCCGTGACTGTCTTCTACCTGGGAAGGCATGCCATGGAGTGCCACCACCGGATCGAGGAGCGCAGTCAGCCGCTTCTGAGCAGCTTGCACACAACCCTACGTACAGGCCAGAACCTCAGTAACCCCTTCATCTACAATAAAGACATGCCACTTATATTTATCGGTGGCGTCCCACGCAGTGGTACCACTCTTATGCGGGCCATGCTGGACGCGCACCCTGACGTACGCTGCGGGGAAGAGACACGCGTCATCCCTCGCATTCTGGCCATGAAGCAGATGTGGAGCCGCTCTGGACGGGAGAAGATGCGTCTGGATGAGGCTGGAGTGACCGATGAGGTCTTGGACTCAGCCATGCAGGCATTCCTGCTGGAGATTATAGTAAAGCACGGGGAGCCAGCCACTTATCTGTGTAACAAAGATCCCTTTGCTCTGAAGTCACTTACTTATCTGGCTAAGATCTTTCCCCATGCTAAGTTTCTTCTCATGATCCGTGACGGCAGGGCCTCCGTCCACTCCATGATATCACGCAAGGTCACCATCGCCGGGTTTGACTTGACCAGCTATCGGGACTGCCTAACAAAGTGGAACCGGGCCATAGAGACAATGTACACACAATGCCTAGAAGCAGCTGACAAGTGCCTACCTGTGCACTATGAACAGCTCGTCCTGCATCCAGAAAAGTGGATGAGGACACTTCTGAAATTCCTGAACATTCCATGGAATGATGCAGTTCTGCACCACGAAGAGCTCATCGGGAAAGCAGGAGGCGTGTCCCTCTCCAAGTAAGTGTCATTGACCCATAAGCTCTTTTGTTATGGCTGTCAGTTGCAGACTGATAAGTATCAAGCCACAATTGTTTGGGTAACCCTGAAAAATGCTAACCGCTTTATTCCAGTATCAGTGTTCTAGGTAGAAGATGTAACTGTTCACTTATCTTATCTGGTTAACTGCACCAGCTGCAGTTACTCATCTCATACATTTCTGATGTCTTTAAAAATCCTTGTTGCCATAGCAAACTGTATGTATATGTATGTGTACCTTGTCCATATGTGTGGGGGTGACTGTTATTATGTCAAACTGTAACTGTACTGTGTTAAATTTCTCGCATTCAGTTCAGTTCTGGCAGATAAGGATTTGATCCCTGGAGAGCAGTTGTGTGTACAAGGTCGGTTTTACCACAATGGGATTTGTTGCAGCTTTTAATGTTCTTAAGTTCTTAATGTTTCAATATACAATGAATAGATCAAACATAAGGGCATGTAACAGGCAACATTCCTGCTGCTACAAAACGTGTTGTTACACGCTGGGTCCTGAGTAAAAAAAAAATTCCAATAGGAAAAACGGACATGTAATTCTCAAAGACTCCCACATGAGCTCATAATTTTTTTTATAGTTTTTTTTTTCTCATTTATTTCCTCTTTTGTTAAGCTTCTCTTCTTAACATGTTACTGGACTTGCATATTCAAGAATAAAACAATGCTAGTGGCTCTTTCATCAATAACTTTAAATGAAGGAAATGCATGAGTCTAATGTTTTGTGATTTGTTAGGTATTTAACATGTGGCCTACAGAAGCCATTGAAGTCTCTAGAACACAGAGGGTCACACGGCATTGGCGCATGAATCAGTCAAGTTTCTTTACATTGCTAAACTTTTGCATGTCTGGTTGCCATCTTTAGAACTGAGCGAAGCAGTTTTAATGGGAAGCTTATGGCCAGAGGGTGCCCACACATATTTTCTCATCTTGTCTCCCCCTTTATTCTCAGAGTGTGTCTGGCCTGTCGTTTATCTTTTGAAATATGCTGTGTGCATTGCAAACTTGTGCTGAGCCTCCACTGGTGATATAGTTAAAACATTTTGCGTAACTTTTGACCTTATTATTAATAATAGTTGTCAATAATTGTTTTAATTAATAGCTAATAATAAGTGTGATTTGTCAATGTTTGTGACTCATTTTACATTGGTCACAAAATTACAAAACAAAAACTTTAAATGAATAGTAAATATTTTATATTGTGTGGTCATATTTTAGATAACAGGCTACAGCATATGACTGTTTTGTACTAGTATGATGATGCAATTTTTTAAGCAGGCAGGTTTTTGGTTTAAGAAACAGGCTTAAGAAATATCAACAAGTTCCTGTATCTGCATGTGTTGTTCTGGGGCTGCTTCAGAGAACCGCTTCAATATTCACAGTATTGATTGTTTATATGTTCTTCTAAAGAACATTTGGAGAGAAGCTAAAAGGGCAAGCAGTTAAAAGCAGCGCTTTGAGATTTGAGTGTTGTCAACAAAACAGGCACTTCTTTTTATGGTCTGTACACAGGTAATGAACACGGTGTTATTTTTCAAAAACAACATAATGAATGTTCAGTATCATTACAGCCACTGAATGGACATGTTTGTATGATGACTTCTTAAGCCTGTTTAGTTAATGATTCATTTCTAGATTCATTTCTGAAAGGAGTTAATTCGTGGAAATCTGGTCAGATTTCTTTTTTAAAGCCTTTAATGTTTGAGGTTATAAGAAAACAGATGCAACTTTGAAACCGTCCAGAACAACATGGCAACCACATAGTAACACCCTAGAAACAACCCAGCACACCTTAGGAGAATCACAGCGAAAGCCTAACAACCACTTATTGCATCTTAGCAGTACTATAGCAGCACCCTGGCAACCACCCAGCACTTCGTAGCAGTTTCATAGCAACACCCTGGCAACCATCCAGAACACCTTACAAATTGCATAGCAATATCTTGGCAACCACCTAGAACACACTGGCATCATGCTTCAGATTTTGTGTGGTGTTTTTAAGCAGCACAGTTTTTCTAAGAAAATGTAAAATCAATGCTTTTCATTGCAACAGCTTCTCAATTCTCCCATTTGCTCTTTGGCAGTATCCGTACCACAACCACAGCAGCAAAGATAATTCCTCTAACTGCTGCTTGATCAGGCTTTCCAGCCTTAATGGGGAGTTAGAAAGATTTATGCGGTGCTGTAAAGATCTCAGGAGAATCTGTGGTGACTTCAACAGGTATTTCTGCCCCATTGCCCGTGTGCCCTGCAGCAAGTGTTGAGTGCTCTTTGTGTCGGTGGTGTCTGCTCCAGTAAGCACTCAAGGGTTCCACCCAGGCTCTGATAAATTAGTGAGAGCCCTGTGGTGACTGGATCTCTGTTCTTGTCTTTTGTGGTTTCTGTAAAGGGTTGGATGGCTGCTTTGTTTATACATAAAAATCCTAAATGAGCGGTAAGTGAAAACTATTGCTCTGTCTTACGTGAGGCAGAGCTTGAGAGAGGTCCTAACCTGGTCCTGGAGGAAATGGGAAAAGAGATGGATTGAGAATGACGGCCATATTCCAGATCCATCTGGAATTCTTTATTCCAGATGCAGAAAAAACCTAGTCATGAGGCTTTATATTTAGCACACTTTCTACAGCCCACCTTGTAACATTGAGTTAAGTGCCTTGCTCAAGGGAACATTGGTTGCAGGTTCGAACCTGCTAACTGTGTGAGCCAGTGTTGTTAACTGATGTTTATACTGCTCAGTATTGTCATATTGTAGTAGTAAATTATGTGTGTGTGTGTGTGTGTGTGTGTGTGTGTGTATTAGTATGTAAATTAATGCTGTATGCTGTATATATATATATATATACTCACATATCTGTTGTGTGTATTATATATAATTTGCACACATGTCTGTTGTGTAATATTGAACCTAAAGGTCTCACATACAGCAGTAAATTACATACAGACTCTGGCAGAGACGCCTCAGTTCTCCTCAGAGTCAATCAGGCAAACATGCTGGCTCAAGACTTGATCTTTCTGCAGTCCTTGAGGGGTTTTAAACCATCATAGTTCATTTCAGAGAAGCCACTGATATGATTTTACACTGAGGGGAGCCTGCAGGGCCCTAATGGCTGGTGATAAACGCTAAACCCTGCTCTTCATCTCATAGGGGACATGCAGATACAGGTCCATTAAATTTAGCCCACAGCACCTGCCAGGGAGAGTCTCTCTTCATGTGGGTCAGGGTTCCAATCTGTTTGATTTATGTATTGATTAGTGGCTCACCACTCTGATTGGGCTCTCATGGGCAATACATGGGCCACCAGACCCATAACATCTGTTCTGAATGCAGTATTGGGGAGGCTGATGACAGAGATCTGGCTATGCAGCTAAAGACTCTTGCTTTAGAAAGTACAACTGCATGCAAAAGGCTCTAGCACCCTCTATGAATAATTGACAAACAAAGACCATTAGGCTACTTTTCCAGAAGTTAGCAGCGCATGACCTCACCAGACTTTTGTATCCACACCTCCTTGCGTTCATATCCCATCATACAATAGATAATGAAGTGGGTAGACACTGTCTCCGCTTGTCACATGATGATGTATGCAGCATCTTCTGTCATATAACTGCTGCCTTAAATAATGGATGTCCCAAGCAGTAGCGCAGTGAAAATATCACCTTAATCTATCTCTCCACCCGAACTGCTTATAGACAGCCTGGTGATTTGTGTTGCTTTTGGAGCAGTTGCTGTACATATGGGCTGTGGGTGGTGCAGACAGACTGCTAATACTCACCTTCCAAGGGAAATTTAAGAACTCTTTGCAGGATTTAACGTCTCTCTAGCGGTTAGCACATGCACTCCTACACATGTGGGTGATTTGAGTTTAAGGCTGGTTCATTTCCCGGTCCTATTTGTGTTTTCTGTTGTCTTATCTTTGGAAAGCTGGGACCCTCTTTAGCTTTAAGGGTCACACTCATAAGTTTTATATTTATTATATTAACATAGAAGGGACAAAATAGACTGTGAAATAAGTGGTTTGATGTAAATGTAGATGGTGGTGTCATTTTCTAAGCTGCATTGCTCCAGATCGTTGAATATTTTTAGCAGCATGGATTTGTTTTTTAGTCCAACATTATTGCAGTAATTTTTTCCTAACAAACCATTAAGAAAAGCAATTGCTCTTTAAAATGTGATATCACACATGATAATATGTGATATTGCCATTTAAATGTGATATCACTGTATTATAGTGATATCACTATTAAAATAAAGTACATGCTATATTAAAGCATTATATATTATTATGTGTTATTATCAGCAGGCCAAGCATTCTGGTTAAAGGCTTTTCTACTGATGTAACATCTTTGTTAAAGCACAAACATAAGATGAATGGCAACAGCAGAGTATACAGATGCAAATGTCACCTAAAAGGGTGTCAGTGTATCATGAAAAGATTCACACCAATTAGCGTCAGCACAGACTGACTCGTTTTTGGCACGTGTTGGCCATAGCAACCGCAGAACAGAGGATGTTATTTTCTAGAGAATGGCATGACGCATCAAGTGCCAGGCTGTCAGAAATTTATTTTCCTGCTATCTGCGCTAATGCCGCTTTTTTGATTTTCAGTGGATGATTTTGAGTTTTCTGCTAAGGAAATAAATACTGAGGCAAAATATAGAGGAAAGAAAACAGTTTTGTCTGTCCTGGGAAAAGTAAACCTATTAATCAAGTAGGAGCAGAAATGCAATTCTAATGTAAACGGATTATTGAAGTAAAGCTCTGGACTGGCCAGGGACTTGAACAATGAAATGTACAGCCGAGCTGCTTTCCAGTTTAAATTGACTTTGGCGTGTCTGGGGAGAGAGGCAGGTCTCTAACTCTGGAGCTGAGGTTGGGGAGGGTGTGATGGGACGGTGAACTCAATAACTCAGACTGCAGTGTTCCTGCATACCAGGAATAAGTGAATGGAAGAAGTTGAAGAATTAAGAATTTTAAGAATGTTTGCTTAGAATCTTCTTTGCTTAGAAACAGTCCAATCAGAGACCGTTCTTAAAATGGAAAATTCTGACCCTGCATTCTGATTGGACGATAAAATGTGGTATAAAATGAAGATACATTTTCTCTGTAGACAACACTGATGTGTTGCTGCCAGAACGTATGACTGGTGGGAAAAATTGAAAATTTGCACACAATTCTGCATCTGTGATTTTTTTTTTTTTACCAACAGAGAGTGTGTTTATTAACACTGTGTATCATCTACATATTATACCACCAGAATCTCTCTGAAAGTGATTTTGCCTTTCTTTAACACTGAGTGTAAGAAAGCGAAATCAGAAGAACTGTTTTAACTATAGTGTGAATGTGGTGTTCATCGGTTTAGTAAAACAGATCAGACATTATCAGACAACATTGACCTGGATGTTAAGTAAGTCTAGGGATTTAAGACTGAAGTATTCTTCATGTGAATTTTGGCACAGTCCAGATGACAAATTTCTCTCAAACACAGTCATGGTTCAGGGTGGGCAGTCCTGTGAGTGCTATTTGAGGAGGCATGAGGCAGATTGTCACACAAACTCTTGGGTCACACACATGGTTAAACACACACACACAAACACTCAACGTGTGCCAGTCTGAGTCTTCCATACAATGACTCATTGTTTGCTCCATTGAGAGATTATAGGGAAGAAAACCATGAAAACAGACGCTGATGTTTTTGGGCTATTTCCCTCTGGATCTGCACTGCAGTGTGATGTCGGGCGGAAATAGGGCTGAAGATCCCTTGCGTCTTGGCTGCATATTGGGGTTGTGCAGAGTTATCTGTTTCCCATTTGGAGGCAGTCCTCTCTATGAGAGAATAAATAACAAAATGGGGGAAATATGGCCTCAGTGATACTGTCTGACTCTAACTGCAGTCAAAATAAGTGTCATTGCAGTTAATAGAAACATTTGAAACTGTATTAGTGTATAATTAATTCTTGAAAATAATTTAAGATAGATACATTAATAATTACATACACCCACCCACACATGTTTATATACACACATATATAATGTTTCTATATATATATATATATTATGTATACACGTGTGTATGTGTGTGTATATAGAATTTGTCTTGACTGTGAGTTTTACCCTATATGTTCTGCTCTTATCTGTGGTGCAAGAACAAAAATGGCTTTCCCTGAAGCCTGACAAAACATTGGTTGATTCATATTCAAATATTGGTAATATGTGATCTGTACAAGGCTAATACTGACACAAAAGCCACTACATGTTTTTGATATAAACAAAACCTGATGTACACTAGTTTATCCCTGGCTTAGTAAATATTTCATTTCAGACATCAATAATTCACTCAGGGTGTGACATAATGCCTAATTCATTTTTAGTATCTCTGCAAAATTGTAGCCACAYGCATTTTATGCCAGAGTAATGAAAGCAGAGTAATATTTGTATAATACTCTGGCATATATTACAGAGTAATATATGCCAGAGTAATATTTAGCAGGTATGCYGTTGGAACGCTAGGACACCCTCTGCAGTGAACCTAAAACTAAACAATTATCTATTTATGTGTTTTTATTTGTTTTTGTTATTTATTATCTATCTATTTATTTATAGTTTGTCATTAATGTAAACCAAGTGCCCTAATATAAATTGGCCGGAAGATATATGCTACATAGGCAATGCCAGTAAATTGTTCATGTAGTCATTTGGGCATCTGGACAAACAGAACAGCAAACATTCGTCTGCATCACTGCCATTGTATCTTAATGAAGTATGAGGTATGAAATATGTGGTTCATGGCAGGCTAAGAGATGCTCTTAAAAAGTGAAAGGCCATTCATTTGAAGCATTCACACAAGCTTTAGTGTAAGGATGACTGATGCATTCTTTAATTGTGTTGCTTGATCAAATTAGTCCCTCAGTCAACAGCAGATGCTTTCTACAGCTTTCTAGAGCTTCATTGACATTCTTTTTCTTCTGGTCCACAGAGTGGAGAGGTCCACAGACCAGGTGATCAAGCCTGTCAACGTGGAGGCCTTATCAAAGTGGGTGGGTAAAATCCCCCCAGATGTTCTTCGAGATATGGCTGTCATCGCCCCCATGCTGGCCAGGCTTGGATACGATCCCCATGCCAACCCTCCCAACTACGGCCGGCCCGACGCCCTCGTCCTGGACAACACCAGACGGGTGAGTCCACCATACAAGATCAGACATTTTGTGCAAAGTTTTGTAACTCTTGTAATTTTTGTTGCTCTAGATTTAATTGAAAGCAGTTTTAAAGTTAAATCTAAAGTCGAATCTATGAAGCTTTTAAGCTACACTCTCAATATCTCAAACAGGATAAAGCCTTTGCAGAAAAATGACTTTAGAGTTCCCTTTATGTAATAGCTGAAACTTCTAGTGAAGAATAAAGAATGTTTCAGATCTATTCCTTTACATCAGCAATATTATACCATTCTCGCTCACAGATTCTCTCCATTTTCAGCATTGAAAATGGTGAGGCAATTATGAAATCATATTAAATCATGGAAGAAGAAATATAAAAGCTGTTTAATGCCTCAAGTGAGCTTTAAAAATCGATCAGAATGGTTAAATCTTGCTGAAGAGCGAACAGGCTTGTGGTGTTTTGATTTAGAATGCAGAGTTTTGCCTGAGGGGAGAACTTGGAACATCTCTGGTAGTTGCATTGTCCACTTGCCCTGCTGAATAATTGATTTCATGTCACTCAAGTGGCCTTCTCCATTCATTCCAAAGTTCTGGAGAACAGAAGTCAATATATTATGGAAGTGGTCATTTTGACAAGACTGGCATCAATTTGTACTTCAGTGAGGAACTTAGGATAAGTTTGGAAAGTTGCATGGCTTTAAAAAAAAGCTGACTGTGGTGAGAAGCAATTTTTATGCTACTTGAGCAGTGACTCTGTAAAGAGTCATGGTATGTTTTCTGCAGATGAGGTTGTACGGTTTGGACGAGGCCGCTGTCGAGTTCCATCATCGTGTCAGACTGGCTTAGAGGAACGGAGGGAAAAGCTGTGTCAGTGTCTAGGATATATTTCTTATTCTTGGAAAACTTGCATCATCAGGGACATTGACATGGCTGGGCAGTTTTTGCTGGCTGGATTTCCATGGAATGTTTCTCAATTCCAACTCAAAACCTGTTTTTGTATTTGTGTAAGTTTCTATACAGCATCTTGTCAATGTTTTTGTCATTTTATTTAGCATCTTATATATAAAGTTTATGTGACGTTTTCGACGGAGGAACCTCAATTAGATATTTTGAAGTCACGCTGTGCTATAGTCATTCTGTTTTCCTTTTAGGTGAGAAATTGCTGCTATTTTTGGGCGCATTGCTCTCAGCCATTAAATTGCTGCCAATTTAATGCAGTAAAAAATAGGTCTCTTCCACATGTTGCTTGTTTAGTAAATCCCTAGCAGTTCATCTCAGTGAAACTCTGATCTAAATTAGAGAAAAATGCTCATTTAGGATGGTAATTTAAAAATGCTTTTAGAACATATGGGTAAAATCATGACTGTTCAATGTTTGGCTCACAAATAAGCCCCTGGGCCTTAAAAAATCTGTGAGGCCTCCATGCCTTAGTGTTTGTTTTTTGTAGTATTTCATTTTACATGGGTTTGTTTGTGTGTTGGCAAGCATTTGGGCCTCTTTCGTGAATTCCTTCCCCTCGCAGTTCAGATTTGTTCAGCATTTTTCATAAAAGCTGTTGTTGAGTCTTCATTGTGAGGAAAGAGACTGAGAGAGAGAGAGAGAGAGAGAGAGGCACATCTGCATTGTGTTAATGTGTATTTCCCCTGGATCAAACACAGCTGCATGGATCACTCATAAAGCCCCTCTTCTCCATTCTATGACACGGAGTACAACTCACACAGCAGCGAAGAGCTAAGATCTGCTCACAAGGTGTGTATTACAGTCATAACACTGAGCAAGTGTAATAAAACTTGTAAACGAATTTGAACCTTGTCATTGTATCTATTTGTTAGCATTCAATAAAATTTTTAAATAGTGCTGGGTGTTCTACTGTATATTGTTACAGCTGAAAGTTATTCTCCCAGCTGAAATGCTCTTTCAGAGCCAGATTGCTTCTGTTTTTACAACTCTGAAGTGTTTCGAAATGGGAAAGTGAAGAGCATTTAGATTTGTACATAACTGAAATACTTTGCTTTCCCATCAGCTAATTGATTTAGCATTAGATACTCTAGGTCTCTGTCACAAGATGTTCGTGTTGTAAGCAAGGCATGTTGAGGTGGGAATTTTTATACACCCAGAATGCTTTTGAAAAGCCTCAGAGCTGTTTTGTTTAAATCTATCGAGATACTGTACAGGATTCGCATGCAGACTTGAATTCAAAGACGGGTTTCCTTGGTAACAGGGCTGAACTGAGACTGGAGCTCATCAGAGAACAGTGTTGCACACTCTCATGTTGATGTTCTGTAAGCGAGACCTCATGAGTCTGAGGTGGAGCTGAGGTTTGGAAAGACCTGATGGCTTTTGCAGCTGCTCTGCCCTAACATGTTCTTCTTTGTCCTTTGTAGTTTTGAATGAATGTATTTGTGTTGCATTTATCTGCAGAGATAACTGTGTTACACACGTAAACATTAACAGACCAAAAATAATGATGACTAATGATGCACTGTGCAAATTTCTATCCAATCAAATGCTTTCTAGATTAAGAATATCCCTCCCACTTATACCTCCTGCCACTGCCTAGCAAGTGGCAAATCCTGATTCATGGCTGTGACTCAACTAAAGCATACTGGGATAAAAAAAGGGACATGCTTTTCAATATGTTCAGCTCTAAATTACTATTTTACCAGAAAAATAAAATCCAATTTCTTTATGGTGTCCTTTTCTGTATTTAAACTGCAGTAAACAGTTTTGAAACTGTAGTGCTTTTTCACAGAGACGCCACCCAGGCTCAATGACATTTTGAATGCTTGTGTCCTGTAGTAATTCAGCTTGGACCTAATTTCTCGTGGCAGTAATGCACCATTTCTGCAATTAAGTATCATTGCTTTACTTGATGGTAATATTGATCTGACCACTCTAGACTAATTTGAAATAATGAAGGTACCACGATCACATGTCCTGTGTTCTACTGTTTACTGAAAAATAAGCAGATTACTGGAATTCAATGCTGGCCGGGTACAAGGAACACTGCGAAGCTCGGACTGACTCATTATTTAATGAATCTGTGAGTTTGTTTGGTTGGCATGTTTACCAGGTCACAGTAATCTGGAGTTGTGTATTCTTGTCATAAGCAAACAGAAAATGTCACACACAGATGTAAATATCGACTGATGAATCCGGTTCCTCTCAGCTGCTTCTATGATCACCTCACAGATTGTTCTAGTATCATGAAAACACAGTTCTTTTCTGTTGGTGGCTTTCTGCCGTTGTTCTTGAAGATGAAAACCTTTGAATTCAAGGTGATGCATTACTTTTGTCAAAACATCTGAGTTTCAGTTTCCGTGACAACAGCCCCATATAAGTCATTGAAGTGTTGCTGTCCCGAAAGGTTTTTACACTTACATAATTTTTTTCTGCCCTTTAATTTTCTGTTGTAGAATATTTCGTGAATTTGTACATTTTGAATCCTTTCCAAAGCCGCAGTCGATACCTTTTAAGTGGCTTTACAGCTTCATGATTCATGTTGGGAAATTGATATTAAGATCAATATATATTCTTGCTCTCAACAGCGCTGCCAGTGAAATGTTGAAGCGGTTGTTTAACTGGATCAGAGGTTAAAATTACAATAATGAGAGATTTTTTCTTCTCAACAATAGTGATTGTGTTTCAAAGGCTTGTATAAATGATGGGTGACATTTCCTCAGGGCCTCTGAGCTTAATTATAGCATTAATAAAAAATAGATTTGTACATTTTTTTTGGTTTGCACAACTTACAGACGGGTGCTTAATTTGTTGTATTTATTTACAAAATATACTCAGCTATAGTCACATACAGTTTTGTTAAAACTGCCCTGTACTGTGTATCTAGCAGCATCACTGAGCTGCCCTCAGTAAGGAACGTTGTGTTAACATCATGCCTTCAGAAGCTGGAGATACTGAGATTCATGTGAAGTGTCTGCGCTTTGAGTGTCATTCTACATTAGCAGAGCTGTAACCTATGACATCCCTACCATATTCTAACTCATCTTTTGATCAACAGCTTTCGCTGTCTCTCTGGTGTGGAACAGTGAGCACCGCCTCGCAGGCAGTTTTCTCTGCGTTCCGCTGAACCTCATCAGAAGCTACGGCAGGTGCTTCTGGAAGTGGTGTAGCCGTGAGATCACAGCCGGTGGTTCCACCACCTGAGGCTGAGGTGCAGTCAGCCGCGCACAGCTGTCAACATCACCGTCTACCCTCCGTCTCTCATTTCCAGCACACTGTTGACAGCAAGCTCAAGCACCAACAGGGATTAAACACCCTACTGTGATTTAGCTATTACACTTTAAGATCTGCAATGCATGTCTTTACATAAGGGGGAAGGTAGAGACTGTTTTCTGCTGTTTGTCACATCTTGCATCTGTTAAACTCCTTAAATTACACTAAAGGTTACAAGTTTTTATTTGATTTTTTTAACCTTTAAAGATATACCAAGGAATTATGTCTGCCTATCTACCATAGAATACTGTGGGTGGATGTGTTGTCATTTGGTGAATAGGTTTTGATGGGTTTTTTTTTAATATAGTTTATAAACCTTTAAAGGCAGACCTCCTGTGAGCTCTGAGGTTGGGATATGCTTCTGTTAAAGCCATCAGTCTGTTATATAGCGTCTCATTTTTAGTGTATAGATGTCAACCTACTGTTCAGTAACCAAACCGCACTCAATTTTTTAATGTAAACATTCGAGTACTGAGCCGAGCTGCCTAGTCAGTTTTTCCATGCAGGCCGTCTCCTCAGGAGCTCAGGAGCAGTGAGGAATTGAAGAATGTTGCTTCTTTATGAAGGTCTGAAACACACGCACCCTCAGTTACTCGCAAGTTTTGACGGATTCTTCTAACAGCTCAAAGTGCTTGCTTGCAACGTCTTCTGTTACATCAGCGATGGAAATATTGTGAATAATAGCAGAACAAATATACGTTAGAGATCTTGAGTGCCTCGTTTGTTGTGTCACTGTTGTAATATTCCTCAAAGAGAATTGACAAGTAGATATGCCACTAAAAGCCAACAGAGGCCTGGTTGTCATAGACTGTTGTTTTATAGGTATATAAAGGAGCGTGTGGGGATATATAACAAAATGAACTGCCGGTTATGACTCTTGTGTTCTACAAATCCTCCTGAACTGCATTTAGCTCCTTTGCTAACAAAGCAAATGATCCAGACTGAAAATCTAGTTATGGTTGTGGTCTCAACACATCAATCAGTCACATGTGAGCAGGAGAGAATCTGATTGGTTTTCCCTTTACCATGGTGATATGACAGAAGAACATTTGTTTCCTTTTAAGGTCTTCCACGCTGAACCAGAAAGAGCAAAATTTTGCAAGTGTGAGTTTTGTATGTGAGAGATTGTTTTGAAACAAAACCAGGGAAATGTGAAACATACATGCCTTTTTGTGTTGCAAACAAATTCCACTTAGGCTCCTAAATGCAAATCAGGACAGCTAAACCCAACCCAAAGAATCCCATCCTTTGCACCCACCAGCCAAACCCCACCTCTTGACCCACCGCTGATGCTAGCCGTTTAACCAGCAGCTTGGAATTTCCACACGGTAATTGGGGATGAAATCTTACATAACATACAGCTTTGATGAGAGCCAAATCCTCTCATGTTCCCTCTTCACATAAAAAACTCCAAACATTCCAGTCAGAAGATTCTGTAGAGTTGACCAGTGTAGCTCCTTTCAGCTCCAATGAACATGTTTTTATGTCAAGAAATGGTGACACATGGCTGATCGCGCTTTTGGAGAATTTCCTGTTCTCTGAGGATTAGTTTTATGACGATTGTTTTGGCTGAATAAGTTCTTTTGAACAAATGAGCATTAAATTGATAGAAAACAGATTGCAGAAAGTTTGGCTTGGTTCTTCATTCCCAACTGACACCCCTTTCCATTGGGATGGTGCTGATTATTGTGGTTGAGCTGATAGTTGGCCGGGAACCTGCAAGCCACTTTAATAAACTAGTTCTTTTTTTGACTCAAACTATGAGTTTAACACGTTTCTGAGTTTTATACATTTTATGAATCACTTTATTTAGCATCTTTATGTGAGCACAACTTGCTTTTAAAAAAAAATTCACAAAACCTACTAATGAATTTACACAATTAAAATTACTGTGTACATTAGATAATGATCATGTTGTTTATGGTGGACGCACATGGAAAAGTTTTAGGTTAGGCAGCAGGACCCTGTAGGTGGAAAAAGAGCTTACACAGCGTTTCTGGTCATCCAGAGTTGAGGCATGAAAAAGTCATTTTAAAGGAAAACACACATGTAGAGCTGGAGGAACTGACAGGTTCTGCAGTGACACCAGAGAGCTTCAGGTTTCTCACAGTCTAGACCTGCTCCAGCGGAATGTGTTTTGATGTAGTGGCTTCACCGCTAAGCTGTCTGGCTCCTCGGGTCACCGCTTCTTTTCTGCACTCACACGTTCGACTGCATTCATCCCAAACACTTGCACACTCCCAACTGGTTCCTCATTACCGGTTTTGCAAGCTTAGAAATCCAGGAAGTGAGATCAGCTGGATTTGTCTTAATTGGAGATTGTAAGTCGTGTCTTCACAACTCCCTCTGGTTCAGCTCAGATGTTCAGTGAAGCAGACATACTGACTGGTTCTCATATTAACAGTGAACAACATTCTGTCTTTCTCTCTTTTATTCTCTACCAATCTTTCAGTCTTTCTTTCATCTCTGGCTCTGATGCCTGGATAGAGCCTGTGAATTTCGTGAATTTACACACCCTGGGAATTGACACACAATATCCTCTTAGCAGCCAGAGAGTTTTTTTTTTTACACAAAAGGTCTCCTGTTATCCCTACTGTGTGTTTTATGAACACTGTATGCAAGGCTTTTCATTTAGACATTCTCGATGCCTGGAGGCATCTAAACATCTTTGTGTTGATGCATTTTGAGAACACTTGTTAAAGACTGAAACAAATTTAGGTAGAGAAAGAAAAGCAGGGTTTCTTTGAAAGAAGCGTTTAAGGTTTAAACTTTGTAGTGAACGAGCAGTGTGCCATTTAATTTTTTTTGGAAACACTGTACTGAAGATAAATAGCTGTGTTGTAGTTCCTGTCTTTGCACAGTGTAAAGCCTCTAAAATGAGCTCTCTGTTTTTCCAGGTCTTTAAGGGTGAATTTCAGCTACCTGAGTTTCTTAAAGAACAGACACAGGTATGGTAGATATTCTGCCTGTTCTTAAGTTCTCTTCATAAATAGCTGTTGTTTTCCATTGATTTTATTCTTTGTATTTTCATGCCCACCATCAGTAAATAAAATGGTGGTCATTGGAGATTTCCATCTGCTTCCACTCACAACGATCCTGTGTAACTCACATAATCTTTTTGTCATAATGCTGGTTAATTTGGCACTCTGCGATCTGCTCCAGCCCGTTGTCCTTTGAACTCATGTTTTTATTTTTGGGAATACATCCAATCGCATTAGCGGTTAGTTTCGTCTATGGCCTCATTTCAAACACTCGCTTTCACATCTGAAGCCAGACTCTTACAGTTAGAAGGTTTAGACTGCCCCCTCTTGTACAGATTCGATTTTCCAACTGCTTGAACACAAACGATCAGGGTGAAATTAAACATTTGATTTGAAGTCACATTGGGTTGGTATTGCTGTTGAGGTGGATTATGGGGATTGGAGGCCATTGCGGCTCAGAATCTGTGTGTCAAATAAATGTGAGTAAACATGCAATGGGAATTCAGAACTGAATGATCCTCAGAACATACAGATGTACTGAAACTCACTGAACTTAGCTGTGCTGTTTGTCAAAACATGGAGAGATAAGAGAGATAAGCTTCTTTCTAGAGATGTGTAACAGATGTTCCTGTCTTATACACAGATTCAGAAGTCTCCAGAAAGGCCAAACCCAAGTTAGGAGAAAAGAAGAGACATTATACATAAAAGTGAGTTACTATTATTTTTATTGGCAAACTATTATTTTACTGGAAATGTTTTGGTCATTCTCAGGAAACAAGTCATTTGTGCCAGAAAAAGTAAAATATTTTGATTTATTCATAATAATAATGTGACTATTTCTATATTTTAAATAACATGATGGCATTACACACAGAAGTCAGATCTGTTAAAATAAATTAAGCACAATAAGTGCATTATATAATTAACCAAAAGTAGCACTTGGCACATTATCCATAATTATATCAGTTATTCAATACAGAAAGTCATGGGGAAACACTGAAATGAAGAAACAAATGACCCAGTTGCTTAAGATTAAACCATGTTTTCTTTGTGCTGTTTTAGCAATCCAAGCTATAAATGCATCACGCTAAATCACAGCCAATACATTCTCCCATCTCATGAGATCCAATCTCTGCTGATGCACAGTGTTTTCTAAACATAGGCTGATCTCACAGCTGGACTCTTACTCTGTGCTCAACTGTGTTTCAGGTCTGAGCAGAAGCAGATGTGGTGGGACCATGATGGACCTGCGTCACCCCCGCTATGCTGGGACCTCCATGCATGGAAACACTTACACAAACACACGGGCCGCTGGGCCCGGACCACTTTTTGGAGGACAGTTTTGGCCTTTGATGTTGTACTGTAACAATTGTGGCCTAAGAATGTCATTGTTTAATTTTTGTGTTTCTTTTTCTTATCTGTTTTTTCACACTGTACACTTATGATTTGGGCTAATTTTCCGGGCTACATCCATATTTCCTGTGATTCTGTTATAAGAAAATACAGTGGATTTAATTAGCTCAAGGATGTATTTATGGAGGTTAGCTTTAGAATAGTCTGTGTTTAAATGTTGTTTTTATTTTCATGCCTTTTTAATGTGCAATTATTTGGGTACTGAATGATGTGCAAGTTTTCAATCTTTGAGCTGTTGAAAGAGTCTAGAGACAGCAATGCATTTTGTTTCTCTGCATTCACAATGGAGTGACCTTATGTACGGTGAGAGCTGTAATAAATAAGCTGTCAGTGTGTAACACAAGAGTCTCATTGACGTTTCTCCATTGGCAGAGACGCTCACATCAGTGGTTGTGGCTGGATTTATTTTTACAGTTGTTGTACTTGTACTTGAGTTTAAATCATAATTATGTAATTTCTTTTGAAATAAAATCAGTGCTGTTGGCACGATATTATGATATTAATCGCATTCGTGTTACTGCGATGTTAAGACATCATTTATCAGATTTGTGTGTATATTGTGTTAATATTTGAGCATAATTAAGAAGCTCTTCATTGATTATAGTGAAATATAGTACCGCCCCCTAGTGCTTGCTTTGGTACACTACACATTAAAGCCACAACTAAGTCATTTCATTAAAAGCGAACATTTTGCGTTTTTAAAATATATACTTTTATAGAAAACAGATAGTTCCGGTTCATGATTATAAATGGTTGAGGCGCTTTATAAAATACTGCATAAACTGTTGTATGTAAGTATATATATATATTCTGCGACCTCATTACATCAGTATCACTGCGCCGCTGCGGTGAGCTGCTGTTTCTGAACGGCACTACTTGCGGATTAATAGTTAGTCATTATTTTTTGTTGCTGTGTTTTAGTTTGATAAAAACATTATAACAGATATATGGCAAAGCTGTTGCTGAATTTAAAACAGATACGTGGGTTTCATTTTATATTTGTTATCTGCGTCCACGGTTTGCAAAAGCACGTCGAGGGACAAATCAAGTGCAACAAATCAGGTGAGTAACATCAGCTGCTGTTATAACATCATTCCTGGCGCATTACTTTATACTGTTAAATGTTTATCAATGTAAATATGTTAAAGCACAAAATGCACAATAACCGATGAGGTCTTAAAAACAACGTTTCACTGTTTTGAAACATTTATCAAGAGTTTTGTTTTCTTCAGTATCAGTTTCTACTGATAGTTTATTCGGTTTTAAAATGTTTAAAAACATAATGCTATTTGCATTAAAGGCAAATAAAGTCATAGTTCCTAAAAATGTTTAATATTATTAAGGAACAACTTGTTTTCAGAATACATATACATTCAAAGTAAATGATACATACTTCATTCTGATGTTGGCTTTCAAACTGTTCTTTAAACAAATAGAAACCAATGCACAA
Source organism: Yasuhikotakia modesta (assembly GCA_036877545.1). Classification (NCBI taxonomy): domain Eukaryota; kingdom Metazoa; phylum Chordata; class Actinopteri; order Cypriniformes; family Botiidae; genus Yasuhikotakia; species Yasuhikotakia modesta. The sequence continues at coordinate 55,349 of JBAJNP010000644.1, read as the reverse complement.
CGTTGATAAGGGACGTAACAGTCAACAAATAACAATGGTTTCTCACATTCATATTGTACAGCTCTCCAGGTTTTCATGTTTCTTAGAAGCACAAGTCTCTAAAACCAAAGTAAAAAATAGATTTTAAAATACAGTTGACAGTTCTGTCCTCATAGAAATCCAAGGGCTTTTCTCATAATATTTACAGTGCAATAAAACACATGAAAAGGAGGTTAACAAATGAACTGTTTCACAGTAGAAATGAAAAGAAATGATTTGCCTCTTATACACCAACAGTCGTTGAGTTATGGGTTAAATTGCACATTTCTATGATAAGAATGATAGTTTAGACGCTTTGGTACACAAGCTCCGGTCAGAACTTCCATAAGGGTTAAGAAAAGGTCCCTCACACTCACACACATTTAACCTGAACCAAGGACAAAGATTTGAGGCAGTGACCAGTCACGTTGTAAGACCACTTTTCTCATAATCTCATCTGTTATAAAAGTAGTGTTTTTATTTTGTATTTCAGGGATTAATTTGGTCTATGTTTAGAATAGTGTACCACCATACCAGCCATTTTCTCACTGCAGTACTGTAGTATGTGTACTGTACGCTGTACGTGAATTTGCCATATGCATTGAATATTTAAATCTACCTTATTACTAATGGGCAGTACACAACAGAACACTGAAAACAGTATCAATTCAATTAGCTTAACATTTTTCAGTATGTTAAGAATAAGTAATATTAACCAAAATCTTTGAATTTGCATGAAATGTTTAAAATAAAGCATTAAACATTAAGCACATTGATATGTGTGTACAGTACAGTGTACAGTACTTACAGTAAGCAAATACTCTATTCTGAACACAGCCTTAGGTATTAAATACCTGAATGATGGGGAAGACAGTATGAATTATACTTTAGAGTCTTTCTGGAAGTGTGCAATCAGTATGCGACCTGTTTTTAGCAAGAGAAATTGAGTCCAATTTGATGAGAAACAGCCAAGATGCTAAACCAAGAAAGTTTAAACAAACTGAGGCTTTGTTTACAGGAAGCAAATTACTTTCTGCATTGTGAACAAAACCTCTGTAACGTATTAAGACACCAACCAACAGCCATGCTAGGATGTTCTAGAACGAATTGGTCTTGTCACATTGCACTCTTCTCAAAATGTGGAAGCAGCTTGCTGACCAGTGGAAGAGTCTGGTGGCATCTTCTCCAAGAAACCGTATCCAGACCTGAGAACATAAGGGAAGCGAAGTGAATCTGGAATAACACCTCAACCCCTTTATTCCTGTGTAAGCCTAAAGGAGAATCACTGGTGTCACACAGCGACAGATTCAAAGTGCAAAAGTATGGATGTAGGTTGTGTGAAACGTGTTTACGAAGGCAACGTCAACTATTTTTATTCAGTGATCCACCAAAATATCAAGGAAATTGCACAGAAAAACAGGGGCAACTAGTCAAAGGCAAAACAAACAATCAAACAAACAAAAGAAAAACAGTAAAACAAGCCATATAAATACTATAACACGATCATTGGCACAGTCCTTTTGGTCACACACTGTTTAATCAACTTCTTCGTGGCTTAGTTATTATTTAGAGGCGCTGGGTTTACACAGCCTTTATGTATTTAAAACTGTGCTCAGCTAAACTGCTCAGCGCCATTTACATCGTGGTAACCCAACAACATCTTCTGGTGAGTCACCGCTAAGTGTGGAATACTTCGATTTGGCAGCCATTGTCGTCGCCTCAATATACGAGGCTTATCGTTTCTTATTAAAGCAGATCTGAAAGGACCTGATATGTGCGGCATGTGCTGGAGGCGTGTACGGCAAGAAACAAAAAACCTCACAGTGTGCTCAAACACCACGAGCATGCAGACAACGCCAGGGTCTGACACAACGGCATTCTGTGGCAGGCGAACAATATTTATAGTCATCAAGTGGAGGCCCACGCAGCCGGTGGCGGAATCCTGTGACAGAACCCGGCGGCAGGAGAATGTTAGAAATGGCAAGGCAGGGTTCGGTGGGCGTTAGTTTTCTGTTCTCTCCATTCTCACTTGTTCTCGATGAGGGTCTGCACCTTGTGTACCAGCTCCCGCGCTACTCGGAGAATGTGCTGCACGTCGTGGCGTTCTGCCATCTCTGTCAGGGACGAACACAAAGCAGTGATTCAGAAACCGTGCGGCAGATACGCCACACTTCCTGTTTGAAAACTCATGGAAGTTGTGTGGCTGTTCAGTCACTCACCGTTAAAGAATTTGATGATGTCAGTGAAGTCCATGTTGTTGTCCAGAATGATGTCCCTGTACACCTCCACCAGGGCCAGTGCAATGAAGAGGACGAAGTGCTTGGAGGCGATACAGGGGGCAACCCAGATGACCTCCCAGACTGCAAACACATCCTCATAGAGAAGCTCTGACGGACAGCAAACAGTGATTTAAAGAAATGTTATTATTCTTATACTGAATAACATCTTTCCTCAAAACATGTGATACTGTGGTATTTCAGTGGTGCTTATAGTTTTAGTCCCTTGGTCACTATAAACTAATTATATTGCACAGGGTAGATATTGCGTTTTTAAAAAATGTCTGTTTTTGTGTTCCACTACTATGCGGTTTATCATGCAAAAATAATTAATGGTAACTGTTTTAATGCAGTATCTATTTAATTTTGTTTAATTTTTATTTCGCTTATTTAGTAAATAAATAACTTAAAATATGAACGTAAGGAGGCAGAGAGATTGTGTCTATTGTGGCTACTAATGTAAAATGTTAAACTGGTGCAATAGCACCACCTACTGACTTGTAGTGTCACCCAGATACCGGTGGTGAATTATTTACAATATTATCTATCATTAGCTATACGTGTACTATTAATACAGTATCAATAATGATCGTTATTAATATCACAGCCAGTACTGGTATATCACAACACCCCTGACTGAAATATTGTGTGCAATGACATACTGGGTGAATATTTTTTTAAGAAATGAGGACTGAAATGAAGTCATTCATCTGGAGTCAGTGAGCGTTCGTACCTCTTTTGAAGTCTAAGAGGAACCAGCGGTAACAGAAATAGAAATGGGTGTAATCTCCATTCTGTTGCATGAGTTCAAACAACTCAGAGTCCAGAATCTGGAAAAACATCAACGTTCAGCTCTAATGATCTCACAGGTTGCATCAGAGGAATAGACGAATCACGGCACTGACTGAGAAACAAAATGAACCAATCAGATCATGTGTTGCATTACCTGTATGAGTGACCTCATGTTGGCAAAATGGGTGTCCATGGCTCCTCCGGTTGGGAAATTCTGACTCATTCGTTTCATTAGCTGAGTGAAACAGCTGTAGGCCAAACACTCTTAAAGAGGGTAGAAGAAGAAAAAATGATGATGGAAAGCAAGATACACCCTTAACAATCAATGACTTGCAGAGAATTGGACAACATGTTCTGTCGTTTATCTATTTTGTGTCCATCACTGAATTATTCAGTGGTTAACAATGAATTGTAAGTGACTTTATCAACACTTTGCCAGTCTCATGTTAAATGTTGAGTCTCAACAATACCTGATTACTTGAATAGCTAAACTACATGTTACCAAAGACAGCACTGAAACAATACTGACTTGTTTGACAGCGAAAGTGTTCAAATATCACACCTACCATCATCCAAAATGACCATCAGAGGGGCTAGAAGGTCACACATGCCTTGTACATATCCAATCTCCAGATGTTCCCATACATAACTGATCATAAAACATGAGAGTTTTCAGTACAGCTAATATATAATATATACCTATATATTCACAAGTAATCAACACGGCTCTGCTGACCTGCACATAATGTTGCGCAGTTTTTCAAGGTTGCTGGTAGTGAAGTAACAGTAGTTGCGATCGCAGCGTTGGACGTCTTTATCTATCCTGTGCAGATTTAACGCCACCGTATCCAGCAGCTCAATCTGCACACAGTTCAATATGACAAAACTAGTTACTGTAGTTTAGCAGCACCACTTCAAGTACTTAAATGTACATTAACGTACCGTATATGATGAAAAAGATGGTGTAGTGCCATCATTGGTGGTTGCAAGTCTGTCCAACTGACTGCAGAGTTTGTCTTCGCTCAAAGAGTCCCGCCCACTGTGCTCCTCCAGTCCACCAGGGGGAGTGGTGTCTTCCTCTATGCTCTGCCCATCATCGATGCTAGACATGATTTGGGAATGTCCCGACGTCACAGAGTAGTTCCTGGAGGAGGGCAGGCCTGAATCTGGAGAGTCAAATTCCACCAGAGGCCTCTCATCTGGGGCCAGCACAGCTGGGTTCACCACAGTAGTTAGTGTGGGTGGGCTTCCTCCCTCACCAGAGGCATCGGGACCCCCAGCATCAGGCTCATCCACTGACATAAATACCTGAGAAGTCAGAGAGGAGATTGATTATTATATCAGTTTTATATATAGACAATATATATATATATATATATATAAATATAAAAATATAGTTAAAAATAGTTATATAAATTAAAGTATTCACAAATTGATCTTATGACTTAATTTATATATAATTATATATATATACTTATACTATATCTTGTATATATGATTTTATAGACAAATCTTTGCAAGGACTTTAAATTTATTTACCAACTACCCTGGCAATTTATTACATTTTTTATTTTCTTAGAAAGTTATAAGTTTTATTTTCTTGTTTGCAAACTAAATGTAACAACATTTAAAATTTTGTCTTTACTGAAGAATTTTCATTCAATGCAAAATATAAAACAATCTCTGAAAACTAATCTTTACAAAAATTAGCTTCACAAAAAAATGCATAATTTTAAGTATTTTTTTATGAATGATTTTGAAGTGATGCTGGTTCAAGCAGGATTTTGCTGGTTACAAAAAAAGTATAAATTAACTAGCATTGGTCATCTTTCTTATGTTGGCTATGTTAGTTACAAAGCCTGGTAATGACATCACTTTAAAGCACAACATGCTGCTGACCAATGGGATGGCCTCTGTGTGACTCACCTCATTACTGATCGAAGAGTCTCTGTGGATGAGTTTGAGAACGTGGCTGTCTATACTGCTGCCTGATGACAGCTTGGCAAAGATGGCCGACTGCATCTCTTTCTCCCGCTGTTTCACGATGACCTCACATGCCTTCCACTCCCGCATCACCTGCTGATACCTCGCTGTGATTTTCTCATCAATCTACAAAGCACATCAGAAAGTCAGGATATCACATCACGATAAAGCTAGTCAATAGCACACATAGCAAAATATTTGTGAAAAAAAGAACTATACAATAAACTGAAAACGACAACCATGCAAAACATAATTAGGCAACTTTATTTGCAGTGTGTAGAATACAGAACCAATGATAACTAAACCTTTTTTTACCTGGGCCATGTTTTTCTTGTCCATTCCAAATTTATAATGACCCAGCAAAAATGGCCACACCTCTTTTCTGATCTCATGCTGGATGCCTCCGTAATAAACCAATCGCAGCAGCTCCAGCTCCTTATAATTCTGCCAAAGAGAATTCAGAGCAGACAGTGAAAATATTGCAACCCTGGGAACTTTTCAGTGACCACTAAGTGAAGGAGCGCTAGGCTAACCTTACAGTCTTTCTGATATTTACTCCACACGTCTTTGCTAAGCCCTCCGGAAGCTTCACAGGGTTTGTCTGGAGGGACAATATTGTGGTTGACCAGCTCTGAGAGATGAGTCCTCACAGTGGACAGGTGCCGACAGTATGCCAGCCCTACAAGCAGGTTGCAAAAGAGCATTTAGTGAGCACAACTAAGGGTTAATTTATGCATATTATAATTAGGCCACTTCTTATATTAATGAATTAACTGCCTTGACTTACAGCCATAAAATGCCCGAGACACAATCTGTCTCTTCATATTTTGGCACAACATCTTCAGTGGAATACTGCGCACAGAGGAAAAACGTCAGTTACATGAAGTCTGGTCAGCTGCTTTAGTGAAAATATATGCTAACTACAGCCACACATCTCATATAATGTACTTATCAACAACATATGGCTGTTTCTTCAAGGCATGTTATGTCCCAGAGGGTGACATTTATAAATATTTTGTTGTATTAGGTCATATTAAAACTGTTGCTAAACAATGCTTAAATTGAGCTCCAAATGATAAACCAAACTAATCTATAAAAAACTAAAATGAAAATTATTTGTTTACATCATAGCGTTATGATTATCTGTGAGTATTTGGTGCTCTTATGAATGTCAATATTTTAAATGTCACTACAGTCACTTCCACTACATCATGTTGTTTAACACAATTTAAGATATTCTGCAAATGATACATATTGTTCAAGAAACATGTATGGTCCATAAAAAGACAAAACTGAAAAAGCAGGCATTTATGGTTACAGAAAGAGCCATATGCTGTATTTGCGCACAGAACTCTCACCGGTCATGTGTGCAAGTGCAGCCCGCGGGAGGCTCGACAGAAGCGCTGCTGCCCCCGGTGGAGCAGGACAGACAGGATGACATATGACTGGTGCTCTCGCCCTGCTGCCATGACAACGGGCTGCCGCCAAAGCCCTGCATCTCCATCATGTCCCCGTGGTCTACCGGGGCGTGGAAGAGAAAAAGAAAGAGAAGAAAACAAGAGAGAGTCAGTGAAAGAGAAGAGAGAATATTTTTGTGAGTCATTACCCTTGATGTATAACTATTATTAGTACAGGAAGAAATAATTGTCTTCCCTCTCAGAACTACAGTAGTAAATGGTGTGAATTTACACATGAATTTAATTCACATCTCAGACACTCTGATAAATCTCCAGAGGAATTAGATTAGAATGGGCACGAAACATCACATTTAGATTCAGAGCGATTTGAATGCTACAGGCCTCAGCTCAACCATGACATAATTAAGGTAAAATGGAGTAAAATGCCCTTTAACTGCATCAAATTTAGCATTTTTTTAAACAGTGGGGTTCAACTGAGTGGTACAAGTTTTTTCCCAATGTACAACCATACATTTCACTATATATTATGTAATCAGTATAACAATATGAAACATTTTTAATATTAATGCAAACATTAATGTCTTATCAAATATAAATATTTGTGATATGATATTACTAATATCATAATATCAGCATTTTATTAATTTTTATCTTTTTTACATCTACAAAAACATTGCAAAATCTTTATTTTTTGCTCAATTTTACATAATGAAATTTTGTACATAATTTATATTTTTACATCATATACTTTCTTAAACTTGTTGTAAAGCATGAAATCTTACACACTACATTTTAACTATAGTCTCAGATTTGGACCCCACTATTTATTCATCATTTTGTTATTATGGATGGTTGGATGTTAAATGCAGGTTGGTTTTCTTTGCAGATAGTTCTTCCTGTCAGAAATGTCCTTCAAATCCGGTTAAACAGATGTTCTTATAAATAATGAAATCAAAGCAAACCTGAGGTAAGATATCAAAAACATGCACTTATGAATGAACAGAAGGAGAAAGTGTAAAAAGATGCGGGGATGCCATGCCAGGAGACCTGCCAATCAATCCATCAATCAATCCATCATTCACAGAGTGTCACAAATCAAGCCAGGCACTAGTAGAGCTTGAAGAGGAACAAACAGGAACCATTCTATCCATGCTGGATGCAACCATGCTAAAAATAAAGAAAAATAAAGAAGAAAAATATATATGCTACGTATCGTTCATAAAATGTGGAGATACTGGACCAATTAAACCAAAAGACTTGATAGTAAACTAATAAAATGCTCTTCACCTTAATTCTTCAGGTTGGAGGTGGTGACCTGCTTGCTATACATTGTAACTTCCCTTGTTGTAACCAAAATAACAGAACGAATGGAGAGCATGTACTGAATATCTGGTCTATGGGACTTTGGTAGGTCTATGATCGATAGAGCGACGCATTCACGAAAACGGTTCACGCGTCTACTGCACCAGAACCCCACAGGACCTCACTGATATAATGAAAGGTGACCGCAGTCTGTGAAGAATTACTGTGAACAGCATTGCAGAAGATCGTCAACACAAAACAACTCAAACCAAAGAAGAAAATGTGAGAATTTATAAAGGGGGGAGACAGTTCTGACAAGTAAACGCATTCGTAAATGAAGAAAACGTAATACATAACGTGTGCAAATTTGGCATGCAAAGCCACAAACATTTTGCAGTGAAACCAAATTAATAAAGAAAACAATCAAGGTCTCTTTAGGGATTTATTCAGGTCAACTAAAGAGTGCAAAAGTAAAACAGAGCAAATAATTGGAAGCGTTGCTGCCTGGCCACCACAGTGTGGCCCAACAGTGCAGAGGAGGTGGGAGCTGTAGGGAGCAGTCTCCGCTGTGACATCATCATTCAATCCCATAATCCCACAACATCTCTCTCAGGTGAGTTAGGGAGTGAGTGTGTGTTTGTGTGTGTGAATGTGTGAGCGGTAAAATGGTTTAGCAAAAGCTCTACCAAGTGTGAGAAAGGTTAGCGCAGGTAACCCCCGGCAACGGAGGTGAGGAGGGAACAGTGTGATGACGGTTAGGGGAAGTGAGTCAGGAGGGGAGAAATGTACACTGTACTGACCTCACTCACACACACGTAAACTTTGGCTGCAATCCCAGTAGTAAAGATAATGTTTTCTGTGTTTGTTTTATTTACTTTTTATTCATATTTAAAGAACTAGAAAGAACTGGAAAAAAAATAATAAAGCCATTGGTGTGTCCTGTGCAAAACTCACTCCTACATGCTAGTGTGTTTTAGGTGGTTGCCAGGTTGTTGCCATGTGGGTTTTAATGTTTTGTGCAGTTGCTAGCTTATGTGATTACACAACGTAAAAGTTCCTTTTTACAAGCTTGATGACCTTGAAAAGCAGCCCACCCAAATCTACTTCCTGCTTTAAGTTTTCAAAAAAAATAAGTAAAAAACAAGTTAGATAAGATTTAAAAAAAATCTCTAACCCCAAGTATAATAATAATAATTCGCGAGTACGTTCCAAATAAAGCTAGTGTGCTTGTAGCATACATACAACAAATACTCCTATCTTTCTAATTTTAAATGGTTACATGTGCACAGGTCAGGCCACAACAAATAAATAACGCAGGTACGACGACGCCTGAGGTGCCAACTGTGCCTAAATCCGCCCTCACTGACCGCAAACGGCCGCACTGTTGGGTCACTGCTGTGGGAACCAGGAAACAGTTGGATGGAAAGAAAGGAGGGGTAATGAAGTGGCCCACTGGTGATAAAAACCTTTCATGACATTAGGGTCTGTGAGGTTCCGTGAGCAGATCATTGAGATCATTGCGTGAAGTCTATCTTCCTCCTCCTCATCGTCGTCCAGAGAGGGCGCACGACTGCCCGTGGTGTGATGGTAGTTTATAGTGACTGCTTGGGCAATAAAGAAACACAGTTTAGCACCCGCCTACGATGCAAAGTCACACTCCACTCACGCGCAAGCACACACACACAGATATAAAAAGGTGCAGTCAACGCAGTCAGAACAAAATGCTGCGTCTCAATACTTACGTACTTTCCTGCATCCTCCACAACGGCTGTTATGTTCCACAAAAATGTGCGAACAAAACACATGGACAACAATGATGTGCAGAGGCAGTGTATGATCTAGGCCTGTTTGGCATTTAGCCAATCAGAAAATGGAATAATAGATGACACGTGTATGTAGACGTTTATGGAGCGTACGCACTTATAACAACTTGCAGCAAAACAACTTGAGTGACTAGAAAATTACTTTGAGGCAATCTGAGGTGATTTTTGGTCAAGAAACACCCACTTAGACAGGAAGAGCAGCTTAATTGGTATGTAAAGCAATCAATCAGTTACTTTAACCTGCTGTTTGGGGGTGGAAACTGCGTCAGGTCAGCCAATCAAATTGCTGATTGTGGATTTTTTTACAGTATTGTCCAAACACACCGTCAGAAGTGAATAGACTGTGTGTATCTGTGGGTGTGTCATCTATGGTTGAGACTAATGTGGGTGTGTCCAGTGTCAAACTTTATGCAAATGAGCAATGCATTGTAACACTGCAAACACCAATAGGAGTAGAGCTAGTGAAATTTGCAGTGTGAGATGCTGCAGTCACATGTAGACATTACAGAGACATTCGTGTTACTGTAAGTGATTTGGGTTCTCAGATTTGTCTCTGCCCACATGCAGAGATATAATAAAAATGGGGTGTCAGAAATAGTCTGCTTGATTCTGTTTAATAATCATTTACAGTCTGTTATGTCACGCACAGCTGCAATTTATTTAAAAACACTTTGCCCTGCAGAACGCAGAACTGATTCCTTATCAAATTAGAATGAAGAGGAAGCAATTAGAATATTTTTTCCAGCAACGCATCTCAATCGTGAGCAGAATCTCACAGCCCGCCATCTACAACGCTAGCAGCTTTAAAGGTGTAGATTTAATGTGTGGGGGGGTGGACAGATGAAGGTGGATGGAGGTGAAAAGAAGAACAGATCTACTGAAACTCACTCGAGTCGTGACGGTGTCCCGGATAAACGATACGAAACACATAGTCTGCAGCAATCTGTTCCTCGCCATCTCCGTCCTGATCCAGCAAACGGGCTGTGCTGTTCCTCTTACGAAGCTTAGGGAAGACTTTGCCCTGTTAGTTTAACACCAACACACACGCAATCACGTTTAAACACACGACAGATTCAGTTCCTGCATTAACAACATTTTGCAAATAATACGAAATGCTGAAGTTAACATGACAATTTTAAGGAGCAAAAACTTCAATGGCACAAACAAAAGAAGGATTTAATTAGTAGCTAAAAGTATTAATTAGTTAAAAGAAAGAGAGGTAATTAAACCCTGCAGCTCTGCTGAATATACAGGTAGTTAATGGACTATCTGACACATTTCTTTTCAATGGTTTTAGGGTAGTAAGTCAAAACTGATCTGAGGTTTAAACTCACCTTACCCCTCTGTGACCAGAGGGGGGGCTCCAGCTGACCCCGGGGCAGCAGGCCTGTCTCCAAACAGGACAGGAAAGCTAACAGGTGGCCCCCAGGAGGAAAGTGCAGAGGGGGCCGCTGGATCCCATCCTGACTTACTAACACCAGAGTACCACCACAGTCCGCTAAAATATAATACAATACAATACAGTACAATGCATAGATGTTAAGTAAAATTAACTACTAGGTGCTCATTATTGTTTTATCAACATTGTCTTATCGACAGATATTATCAACATTGTTTTATTGTTTTATTATTGAAGGAAGATGTGATTAGGAGAGGAAATTAACAGCCTATCAGATGAGATAAGATAAGACTCACGACGCTGGTGACAATGAATGCAGACGATCTGTCTTAAAGGCACGGTCAATGCGTAATCCCAGTAAATACTAGAGTGTGTTAGAGAGAGAGAGAGCTTTAGTACGAATGGTAAAGCTCAATGAAGTCTTCTGTATATAGGGTGAAACACTTGGGGTAAATTGAGCCACTTTCTGATAAATAATCTAAGACAGTGAGCACTTTTATAGTGACCATCACCCCCAATAGCACTTTTATATGTTTAAATAGTCCTTTACAGATACATTATAAAACTATATCATTGACAAGAAGCAGGCATTCTAATGTTTTTCTTTTTTATCTGCTCTGGAAACAATTTCTCTGTCTGCTTTAGCAAAATCAGGCCAATCAAATCAGTGGCTGTTTGTCAAGAACAGTTATGACAGACGTTTAAGATTATTTAAGATTTTCCAGGATTCCCCCTCTATACTGTATGAGTGTATACAGTTATATCACCTCTTCTCCAGGTCACAGTCGCCCAGAGTGCCGTTAATCAGCTGATTGGGGGTCCACTTGAGTGTGAGTGTTTCTGCCGTCTGATGAAGGGACAGGTAACCACGCAGGACCTCCATGTCCTTCTTCTGTAAACAACAATCACAGCTGAAATCACAATAATCACAAGGGCTTCCTCCATTTCCTCAACAGTCTGAAAATAACTGACCAGTTTAATCAGCGGTCTTAGTCGTACAGACACTCATCTGTCATCATGACTTCCCCATGTAGAAATGACAGCTGATTGGATGTGTTTTTAAATACATTTCTCAGTACATTTTTTCAGCCATTGGGTATAACGGCAGTGTGGGTGAACGGAACCACCTTTCATTTGGCCATTGTTTTGATTTACAAGCATTTAATGACCGAAATGATTCTAACATCATGAAATCCTTGTCGCTCTAATTGTTTAAATGGTCTTAGTGCATTTTGGAAGAGAGATGTGACACAACTGGAATATACAAGGAAGAGGAAAATGAGACAAAATAAGACAAATATGAGTGAGAATGAGTGAGTGAGATAAAGAGAGAAAGTGAGAGAGAGAGAGAGAGAGAGAGAGAGAAAGATAAAGAGAGAGAGAGTGAAACAGTATAAATAAGAAGTCTTTTACGATTTACCAGGACCATGATAGCTGTAAGATGCATCATGTTTCACACAGAAATCCAATTAGACCTGAATCACTGTGATCCTATTGGCAAGGGTCATTTACACTATTGATTTCTGCAGATCCTTGCCAGACGCAGCACTCTCTGTGCCAGTTACATCAGTCACTGTAGCACACACACACACACACACACACACACATGCAAACACACTCGGACACCCCATCACTGACTCATAGTTGATGATAAATCTAATGTGGTGTAATGGCTAATCCAGACTGCCTTTTCCAGTTCAGAAGACTAGCCAACTTTCAGTAGGAAGTCCGTACAGGCATCTGTGATCTGGCTTAAACAGCAGAGAGCTGGAAATGTCAGGGGCTGTTTGATCAAAGAGCACGACTGAGAGCTGAGAGCTCACTAATGAAGAAGACAAAAATGGGAGGAAGGATGGATACTAGGGCAGAAGAATTCTGACTAGTAAAAATCAATGCTCTTCTCCTACACACAGTATAAGTTCGTATTAACCAGTGGTAGTGATGGTAACTCATGGTAGTAATGGTAACCAGGGCTTTTAGCCGAAATGACATAAAATTCCAACAAACTATTTTAAAAGCAGAAGCACAATTTATTGTGTCATATTTTGGCATTATTATATACAGTTTATTTTGTATTTCAAACATATTTTACATTTAACTGATTCATTTGAAGTATCTGCGATTCTAGTTATGAATGGACAACATTTGTTTCTGAACATAATGTTTTGCCTCATAAAGTTGAAAATGCCCTGATAATCATTTGCAAGGGACAAGTATTTAAAAAAAGAGGACAGAGTGACAGTGGTTTAAATCATTATGACTTATTTTCCATAACCAGCAGCCCTTCAGTTCCAGCTGTGGAACTCCACTGATCTACAATCAATCAATTCTGTTACGTCCATCAAGAGAATTATTGTACGCAAATCAAACCAGCTTTCCAGTAAATGCATTTAAATGCGTAAGAGTCAATGTTTGTGTGTGTCCGTGTTTGTGTGTCTTACCGGTTGAACGAGTACATTGTTCTTTCCGTAGAGTAAGTGAACTCGTGAATTTTGGTGGAGGGATTCGACATACTCTCTCGCCGAGGCTGCAAACTTGTCCTCAGACATGCTGCCACTGGACTGACGCTTTCGTATCTGAGAATCACATTGCAAACATGAAGTATCTGTGTAATATACGCGGACCGCGTTTACTAACAGGACTGCAAAACCATAACACAAAACCTCCCACATGCACAAACTGCATGACTATCTCACCCCAAGGGCAGGTCTGCGACCCGGCGACACCTCCTGGCTCCGGTGGGCCCCGTGAATCCGGTGCCTCTGCACCAGCTCATTGGCTGACGGGTCGGTCCAGAAATGATCTGACGTCTTGAGCTTGGTGTACTCCAGAGCACAAGGCCCAACTGCAAATGATAAAATATTGATTTCACACAAAACAAGTTGAAACTCGCAAAATATCTGACAAAAGATGTCAGAGTGAAATATAATACAATAACACAGACACAGAGCTAACACCATTTGAATCTCTTTCTTTAGTGAGCTATAAATCTCTATTAGCTACATTATAAAATAACAGTGTTTGCAAGCATCAGATAGACTTACCTAGAAGGGCTGCCAGTATTGGGCCAAACACAGAATCGTGCATGAGGGCCTCTCTTTCATAATACTTACTACACGCACGCACACACACACACACACACACACACACACAACAACAACAACAACCAAACACAATGTGAATAACCAGAAACCAATTTCAAAGGCTGAACAACAAACTCATTATTCTTAAGAGTGAAACCAATTAACATGAACATAAAGAGAATATATTTCAAATATAAACCTCACCAAATATTAATAATAAAAAAGACCAGATCTGCTTGGAATTAATGTTGTGCCGGCACAAGGGAAAAAAACACCGGCCGCCCACTTTTTCAGCAGACATGCTGAAACTATAAAGTTATTTTCTTATTAAGCCAAAATCACAATACTGTGGGTTCTACAAAACCTCTGTGCTTATTACAGTTCTGTCTTCAAAAGTATATATGTTTCTTTATATGTATAATGAGAATATGAATGAGATTTTACCAGTCTTACTGTCCACTTATAAAATAAATCACACAGACAAAACCAAAAGAGACTGAAATGGCTGGTGAGGATGATGTAATTACCTTGCATTATCAACAATAAACTGCACAATTTTGTCCAGGACTTTCTCGAAGAGGGCAGTGCGGACCCAAATGTGCTTAATGGCCTGTGCGGAGAGAGGCTGAGGAGCGCGACCAGCAGACGAGCCCTGTCTCCTGAGGGGCTCCTGTCCTGTGCTCTGACTGCTTCTCCTGAGAGAGAGAAGACCAGGAACACACGAGTTGAGGTAACTCACACAACACGTGAAGTGAGGTCTGAGGATTTACGTCACAGCAGCAGCTGAGGCTGCTGAGGTCTGATGTGACTAACAGCACGAATGTGTGAAATATATGCAATTATTTCTCACTCTTTAACTACCTGGTGAATGACAGGACAATTTGTGTGAATGAAGTATACATATTATATGTTATATTGTAACACAATTTAAGACTGTGTGAAAGGTATTTATTCATTTTGCAGCTCCATTTGTTCTTTTTAAGACTGCTAAAAATCCCACATTTACATTCTCTTGTGTTATAAAAGAAGCATCTGTTATTTGTGTTTTTTCGAGTCGTGTACTTTTCCATACAGCATCTCAGCAGGATGAGCTGACTGCTCATCTACAACAGTAAACTCATACAGCAACTGCTATAAAGCCCACTGGAACCCACTGGGCCATTCAGAACACGAGACAACACACACATATATTCACACAATGACACAGAGCATGTGTCACCCCAAAAGACCCAGAGTGTATTATTAAATTAGCATGGGGCTAGAACATCAGTCACAGTGGACACTTATAAAACATCTTCTCGTTTTATACCTAGAAGCATTTTTTTTGACAAAATCCCCACAATTTTGTTTTTACCGGGATAAGATCACCACACATTAAGGAAGCTATGCAAGTTTTAACTGATGTTTCTTTCACTGAAAAGCCAGACGGCTGCTCTAGGCTAGCAGCGAGTTGTCACAGCACTCTCAGAACATGAGGAAATCACAGAAGATCCAACAAGCTACAAAAATATCTTCTTAATTCAGGATGCTGTCACTAGCTACGAGCACAGAATGCATCAATCAAAAAATAGTGCAGCCTGGTGGAGATCGAAGTAAAAGAATGTTTCAGGTTATTTCAAACTCAAAATAAAGTTGCTTCAAAGCACAAAAAATGTGGAGTCTCTCAGCGCGAGCAGAACACGTTTAATATCCGATCTTTTTTAAAACTAAAAACAAAAATCTGTACTCACATATAAGATGAGTCATCAGTATTTTTTAAATTGTATTCGCTGCAAATAAATCTTGCCCTCCTTTTTAAGATTAAAAAGCACACACTTAAAAAATAAGCATAACTATTCTGTGACTTTTTCAGGATCAGTTTGGAGGCTGAGAGAGAGAGAGAGAGAGAGAGAGAGACAGAGGTGTTGTAGTGTTGACTGCACAGATGAGCGACTTCATCACAACCCTTAACCAATAACACCACAGAACCATCAATCTCCCTTCAGCTCAGACACCACGGCAACACACAGCACAGCACACTTACAGACACACCACAGATGGAT
Source organism: Yasuhikotakia modesta (assembly GCA_036877545.1). NCBI lineage: Eukaryota > Metazoa > Chordata > Actinopteri > Cypriniformes > Botiidae > Yasuhikotakia > Yasuhikotakia modesta. The sequence continues at coordinate 39,213 of JBAJNP010000644.1, read as the reverse complement.
GAGGCTGCTGTGTGTGCCACAGTGGTCTTCATCTTCTCTGATTTACATAAGCATTGATCTTTCAACGGCCCACCTCTTAGCCTGCGTGTGTGTTTGTTGGCTACAGTAGTGGACGCTTAGTGTAAACAAGGAAATAAATCCATGCATCAGAGATGAGCTGCTGAGATGATGCCACAGAGATAAAAATCTGCATCTACAGCAATAATGCGGTGCATTTAATGCAGCTTCAGGCTGCAGTTAATAAAGACATGCTGAGGGTTCAATTTATATGCCTAATGAATATCCACAAATAGCGCAATGTTTCTTCACATGACATCTGTTGCTTTTAAGTGGCGTTGTGGAATACTTGATTCTGATTGGTTAGTGTGCATTGAATGGTTATATTATTGCAAAATGAACACAAATTTATGATGCAAAAATATATATTATAAAGCGATATTTCATTATTATAAAATGCAGCTACTTAGCAAAACAAATAATATTATAAAATTTAAACAAATTTAAATGAATATGAGCTCATGAAAATCTTTAGTTTTTGAAGCACACCAATAAGCTAATTGAAATGCACCACCAAACTCTGGAGAACCACAAAATTTTAGTCTTAAATGCAGTCATTTAGACCAGCCTCATGCTATTGAACAGAACATGAAACAGAAAGAGTTTCTGTATGCAGCATAAGACGACCCAATCAATAAAATCAATAAAGCAATGAAGTACAAATGTGTTTCCAGTGCAATAACTCCCTTCAACGAGAGACTAATCACATGCACTTACTTTATTAGACCCATGATATTGTCTGTAATACCTGTGATTTAGAAATTACTCTGAGCCCTGAACGGCTGTGGTAGAGGTATTCAATAACCAGCAAGCATCTAGTTGCTCTAGCGATGGTGACACCACGGTGTTGCTGTGGCAACATGAGTAACCAAGTGTGCAGTGACGGGGGAGGGGGGTTTAAAATGGACAGGCAGGGAAATACCCTGAAACGGCAGCGTAGCGTTTATGTGTGGCAACTGTACAAACCCACATACACAAGAGGCTTCAAATAATCTCTGGCCACAACAGAGATGTCGAGTCACCTAGCGATTGCGGCTAATAGGCAAAAGTGTTTCTCTCTTGAGTGGCACATCGGCCGTGTCGTTCTGCTAATGGTGAGATAATGGGAAAATAAGAAGCCAACTCGAAGCCCTGGAGCATTGGCCCAAACCATCCCTCATTTAGAGAGCTACTGTACAGAGCCAGTCAGCTGTGTAAAGCCCAAAAGCAGCAGATATCTCCATGCACACCAGATATAATCTGCTTCCTGCTAGCACCATTGTCTGAACACCATATCAATCAGAAAGCAGTTAATATTGCTAATAAGATCATTTCCTGTAACTGCCTTTCTTTGCTTTAATTTTCCCACTCCTCTACTTACAATGTACAGTAATAAGCAGAATAAAAACGATTAAAGGGGAAGTAGTAATTTTAATGCAGAAATTTAATGCAAGAGTTTAAGAGTTTAATATGCAGAAACAATCATAACAATTATTTGAAAAAGCACAAAGAGTGTAAATACAGCGGTTTTGTGGCGCTGTCCAAACATTGTGTTTTATATAGTCCAAAATAACAACTTCTTCCTTAACCAATAACAGATTAAAATAATGTAGTTTCATAAATAATGTAGAGAAGTTTAGTTTTGTGCAACCTTCTCAGAATGAGACACTGGAAAAGACTAATTAAATTGGAAGACAACAATGACACCATGCACTACACACACACACACATATATATGATATACATGTATATGTATATATGTATATAAACACCATATATAAACACCATTCTAAAGAACACCATGCACTGATAATGTTATGTGTATCGAAACACTGTCGACTGTTTATTTTGATTGGCAGTGAGATATCAGACCTGGTGATTTCAGCCTGCTGCTGCAGCTGCTCTTGAACCTTGCGACACACATCGCTGGCCGTGGTGTTCACCTTGCCGATCTTAGTGAAGAGGGCGGCGATCTTATCACTGCGGAGGAACCCCGCGGCTCGTCGCTTTAGCAGGTGGCTTAAGCAAGCCTCAATGGAGCCTGCAGGAAAACAGAGAGAGGTGATAGTGTGGAGGAGTATGCAGGGAAAGATGACAAAACACGGAACACACTGCAGCTGTTAGCATCTTACTTTAATTTTAATTCTTACAAATTGGACTGAAAGAATTGGACTGTATACTTCCTTTAAGATGCAATGCAATTTAATCAAAAATGATGGTTCAGTATACAGGTACAGTATCATTTACAGGTAAAAGGACACTGCTGTGTTCTTTTGGTGTTGTTCTAGTTTCCAGGGTAACCACAACTTTTCTTATTGGTGAATTCAAGGATACATTCTTCTTGATTTATAACCAGGATTTTGGCTAATAAACATGATTTTTATTTAAAAAATTGACAAATCATATTTCAAAGTTGGGCTTCAACAAAAACACATACATTACAATCTCATAGTCTGCCTTGAAAGGTTTATGTGTTATTATTAGTAAAACAACTAACTTGTCTGTTGAGAAAACTTCTGAAAAACTACTGCAGCATCCCACTGTGTTTTACCTTTTTGCCGTTTTACTCAAACTCAGGTAAACACTCATGACAGGAGCACATTGCCAGTTGGCAATAAGATTTAACACTGGTTGCTGGAGCACAGTTAAATATTTCAGTAGGGTCGACTGAAAATGCCTGTTACATTGGCTGCTTGTTCTAAGCTACAGCCCCCCGAAGCACTGCGGGCTCACTTCAAAAACAAATAAATAAAACCAACAGTTTTCCCAGCCCAGATTATCATAATCTCATCTATGAAAGATGGAACAGATGTTCAGTGTAGCACGAAACATAAAGCTTTTGTCCATCTCTCTAACTGCACACACACACGCCAAAAATGACATAAATCAAGATGCATGAGAAATCTTGCTCAGCAAATGAAATAAAGATGATTTTTTACATGATTGAAATGAAAGGCTATTGGTGAGATCTGCATCCGCTCTGACAGTTGAGTAAAATGTACCTGTCGACTCGGTGTGTGATTGATGCTATCAATATCTCACTAGCATCGAGGTTCCACCGCCGCTACATAATCGACTGCATTTGAGAAAGCAATCAGATGTTTATGGCGGTAATAGAACTTTTATTGCTTCGCTTGCGCCACCGGGAGATGCAGCTCAAGCGCTTTTCCTAGAGTTTTCCTTCAAGAACCTGTTTGACACTTTCAAAGAAAGCACATAAATACATGGAGGCAAAATGCAGGCTGATTATCCAGAGGCCCGCCAGGTTTATCATCAACAAGCTATATGCACACGTAAATGCAAGAGGGACATTCATCAAGCTCCTTGGAGAATCACTGTGCACAAGTCACACCTCCAATTTCAGACTGTAAAAAATATAGGCCACGCCCCTCTTTGAGATGAATCATCTAAGTGCAGGCTGAGTGCTTCCCCCTGGAGAACATAAACGTTCCTCCACCAAAAAGTGATTCATGCCCAGAGATATGGCATTTCCTGTGTTCTCCTGAGGGTCTTCACTGAAGGCAAACAAACATCCAGACATTCTGTTCAACACTGTTGAAGAAGCATCATTTGTACACACTTCAAACACATCATTTGTACACATCATTCTGATCACAAATGATCAGAAGCATCATTTGTACACACTTCATCATTTGTACACACATCAAAACGTTAAAAACTATAAGACAGGTTCCAGAAAAGGCAAAGTGCCACAAATAGCTAATATACAACATACTTTGAGGAACATGTCCTAACCAGTTATAAATAATTTGTCTGTTTATACTGACAGCAAAAGTGCTGTGTGATATGCCACAACAACAACCAAATGTGTGAATATACAGTTATGTGAAACATGGTTTTGCACCTGTTTTCAGTGTGGGTGGGGCTACCAGCACAACATTGTATTTTAATGCTAAAATATTTGGTTGATTATAACCACAGAAAGCCAAAACACCATCATGGAGCATTAAAGGTAAATTCGTCCAATTTAACTGTAACAACTTCTGCTAAACAAGGTGTGAATTAACTATTGAAAACTGCTCCTCACACGTGTTAATTTAACAAGCAACAGATTGGATATATTACATCTCAAGTCACATGCTATGTCTTTGCTAGTCATAATGGTGCATCAATGACTGAAAGCCTCATGTTATTCCAGTCATGAAAGACTGTTAAGCTATTAGATGGATGAGGGACAGTCTCCTTCCGATTTAATTAGGCTAGTAGCACAATTAACTGAAGCCTTTCAAGATCAGACTGACTGGGTGTTGACAGAGCAAAACAGAGCAAGACACAACACATTATCTAGGTTGTTTCTCTATAAGGGGCATAAAAATGTCTTTATTTTATACTACTTCACACTGAAGCTAACAACAAGTGTTAAAAAAGACTTGTTTATTTGTCTCAGATTTAAATCATAGGTTAAAATCAAGCAATCATTAGAAGTAAACATGACAACAAAAATCACCCTAAAAGGGTTTACAGCTTAAATGGGCATGACATCATAGTACTAATGCATGCTGTTGGCATTTGAGGGGATATGACATCACTCACATGACAAACGTGTAAACACTCACACCTGCACCACCTGCATGTGTTGATCAATGGTGGTAATCAATGCTGCTATCATCTCTGAAGTGGTGGGTGGGCATGATGTGTGCCTTTGCTGTCATCTGTATGCTGTGCTGGAGGGAGGACCCACCTGTGACTGCGCAGTCAAGCTGTGAGTCACAGTAATAGACAGCAATGAACTGCATTACAGAAGGACTCGGCAGCTGTGGAGAGCGTGTGGGCGACGGGGGG
>JBAJNP010000644.1:0-34333 GCA_036877545.1 Yasuhikotakia modesta | reverse complement strand
GGGAAAGAGTTAGAAGACTATAGAGAAGAAGATTAGATGAGGAGTGAAGGGCGGGGCAGAGGGGCAAAGACAGAGTTGAACTGATGAAGAGTGAGGAAATGAGGAGAGAGAGACAGCACGAGAAATGAAAGAGCCAAACAAGAGACTAATAGAGTAGAAAGAAAAGGGGAAAGACAAAAGGAGATGTTTGGTGAGTCATCGGTCTCTGGCATGTGTTAGACTGAGAACATTTAACAAGGAGCTTAGCACTGCTGTACATTAGCAAGTACATTAATCAAGATGATCTTTGTCCTTCTGTGTGGACTCAGGCTCTGTACCCTTATGGAAATAGCATCTTTATATAGATTTCTAAATAACAATGGCAACAGGCTAACATGAAAGGCAGAGGGAATATGTAAATGTTCAGTTCATTTTAGTTCTATTCAATTCAAATAATTCGGGATTTTTATTTAAGACAAAACCTTGAGAGGAATCAAAAAACAAAAGCAGCATGAGAGTGTGTGACTGCAGAGGCAAAACTGTGATGTTAAACCATTTTGCTGTTGATGTGTGGATTTCAACAGAGCTGGCAACACCGGCGCCAACAGAAGTACCCTGCTATTTCTGAGGCGAGAGTGAGTTTACAAAAAAAACACGGCTCTATTATTAGAAACATCTGTTATTGTGAAAGTGTAAAAACAGCCCATTCCTCTGTCACCAGGATATCTTGCAAGAACAGTTTATTTTAACCTCACACACATACAAACTCCCCTGTGTCACAACCCAGCATGAAACCTGTTCCTAGTATCTCAACACCTGTGTTTCCTGTTCTCTGATCGTTCTCCATGTCACATCATTCCAAACCAGTGACTCCAAGCAAAACAAACCTCACATGAGTGAGTTCATTCACGTCACAGGAGCAGCCCAGTGGTTTCACTCTCCATATAAAAAACTAGGATCTAAAAAGCAAAGAGATCTGACCCTTTCGTACAGAGATGCTAGCATGATCGATGTCACAAATGGGCTTGTTATTTACTGACAAAAATAATGAAAATTTTCATTCTTTTTTTTTAATTTTCAAGAATAATCCAAATAATTTCCAGGTTTAAACTGGAGATTAAACTAAGATTAAACTCAGACTTTTGAATGATACTACCCAGCTAACAAGTTTAGGTTGTAAGAACATTATTAACATTAACATTTTCATTTTTACAGTTAAAAAAATTAAACATTGTATTAATGTTACTGTTTGATTAGAAAAATGTTTTTTAAACCTTTTTATTTAAAAGTCCTTGATAACTGAGAGAACTTTAGCAATAAAGTTTTCTGTTAGCTAGCTATACGTGTGTGCAGATTAACATACTAATAAGATCTCAAATGTGACACAGCTAGTGTTTGTGTTACTTCTACTCACACCACACGATTAAATATTGATTCAATCTAGCGGTCCATCAGGCGGGCAATCTCTTCTCCAGCAGATACAGCGGCGATAGCAGGCTTCAGTTTCATCTAATCTCCCTGGACCACGACGAGCAGTTTGAATGTAAATCAATCCTCCATCAACTCTGTGAAAGAGTTACTTTAGTTGATCAACAGTTTCTTTGTCTAAGCAACTAAGAAACATGCAGATGGTACAATCAGCTAAGGGATACACGGTGCCCCACCGCAACTGCTGAGACTATGAGCAGAGAGGACCAGTCATCAAACATCTGCTTAGGAGGAGAATAAATGTGATGTTGACATTCTCTTGACAGAAATATGTACTGAAAGACATTAAGAATACAGCTTATGATAGCGCTGCTACTTCCTTTTGTAAGGCTAGTCCTCAATGCTAATATCAGTGTTTTAGGGTTACTGAAATTGTCTAGGATGGTACAGTGAGAAAGATGATGTTTGTGACCCTCTAGGCAGCCATACTACTACAGCGATTATGGCTTTAGTAGCTGTGTATGAGTTGTGCCTATATTACAGATATGACAGTTTAAGAGATGACAGGAAGTGATGTATGGTAAAGAGGGGTGGGGCTAGAACATGCATTGCCCACACACAACATGTTAAAACCTGCAGTTATGCTATTCAAACCAGGGCATTTTATTAGTGCTTAACAAGAAGAATTTTGAATAAGAGTCGTACTTTAACACCTTTTCTATTTCCTATTACACTGTATGTTTCTGATCACAAGACAGGAGAATTTTGGGCACTCGGTTTTCCACACCCACAGGAAATGTACAAGTGTTAGTTCTTCTCACGCCCAAAAAAGCAAATTTCCAGCAGGGAGACAATCCTACGCATAACTTCTAACACGCAGCTCTAATCATTAAACAACACTGGCTAGTCCAGCGGCATTAAAAAGTGGAGGGACAACAGTGGATTAAAAGGCCTAAAATCAGTTCAGCTGATGTGAGGAAATGCTACTGATGCTACACACACAATAAACTTTGTTTGAAAACTTAAGTGTTTGTAAGCAGGTGTGTACAGGACACACCTGTTAAATGAGTGTGTGTTTTTGTGAGTGTATGTATGTGTATGTATGCATGCAATTGCAGACCAGACTGTCATATTGTCCAATCGGTGAAGAGATTAATGACCACAACAGAAATCTGTCCAAAGCCAGGGTCCAAAATATTTTTTGGCTACACCTGCCAATGGCAGACGCTTCATTCCGATGCATTGTGCATTGTTCACAACCACCAATCCCCTTTTGAAACAAAATCTGCCACAAAACCCAAATGGCAACACATAAATAAGACCTATATAGACCGTCACTCAACAATAACAAAAACGCCTTTATCAAAGACCCCTGCAGACAGGTCTGATGATCCCACGTCACCTAACACTGAAATCAACAGGAAAATTATGCTGCTTCTGTCCTCAAGAGTAGAACAAACCGTACAACTTCAGTGGAAGCTGTTAAGGTCAGATGTCACCTGGTTTCCTGGAGCGTAGCCCCCTGCCGTCAGCATCAGAGAGGCTGCAGGGGGTTGTGTGATGCACTGCACCATGACAGGAATAACCACATTGATTGTGAACACACCTGATGTCATTTACGTGACTGGCACCTGTTTTACACTGACAGGGAACATGCATGTTGCAATACATTAGTCACCATTTTCGGTTCAGAAACTCACTCTGGCTATATCTGTGAGGGGTTTGGGCCAAAAGCTGGGGAGGGTTACATAACTGTATTTGTGCTTGTGTTTCAGCAAATGTGTATGTAGTAGCCTTCGACACGGACAAATCTCTGTACAGACATTGTGTGTTGTCATGGAGATAGACTGTAATCTGTGGAATACTGGAGTCTTTAGCAAACTTTGTGGTGTCCCTAAATGATACTCAAAACACAGCCTGCCAGAATTAAACTCAATGTAATTAGCAATATATTGACCAGGTCAATTATTAAGGTAATATTTAAATATTCTGAGATTATCAGCATTGCCTAATAACTACTTCTGTTCAATTTACTATTAAATTTACTTCCAATCTGTGTCACATGCTGATGATAACAAGAAAGATCACAGAATCACAGTTTTGAATAACTACTGACTACACAAAAAGCACAAAGATATCTATATATCATAAAGATATATATACACACACACACACACACACACACATATATATATCCTGTTCCGTAAATACAGAAAACCTACATATCTGCCATTGCAACAAAATCAAACAGCACTTCATTTACCCACATATTGTCTCTGTGAGTCAAACTGAATGATGTAAAGGTTTTACAAGACCCACAGCAAACATTTGTGCAAACACGTGTCCTAAACCAAGACCATTCAGAAAATATCTCCGTTATATCTGCTTTTGCCACAAATAAAATATTAAACCCTTTATTTGTAGCAAATAACTGTTAATCTGATGCATAACCAGCAGTTATTTTCAGTCAATGGGTAAATGGAGCTACCTATTTTTAAATCTTACTGTAGTACCTGCTCAGCTTTAGTCTTGGCCACATCAGAGCAAACAGCTGTGCGCTTCGCAAACAAAGCCTGTTGAGTCTAATTTGAAACTGGGTCTCAAGCAAGACTCATTCACAAGATGCTCCATGGTGAGGGATGCTGGGTAAACAGAAATGACTCATAACTCTGCTCATTCACTTAATAATGTCTAATTACAGTAGCTCACAGGGTTGCAGGTGTTTGGGAGAAAAGTTTCATCTCAGCTCCATGTGACGCTGAGGGATTTGAAACTGCAGGCTGAGGTGGAATTTGCCATTTTGTATGAGAAGAAGGGAAAAACAACCCAGTTCTTTACTTCCTCGACTAGCCTATTATTCCAGTGCTGTTTTGCATTCCATGATTCAGGAAATATCAGATGTCACATGATCTCTCTCAGCCTTATCTGCTTTGGGGCACAGTGTCCGCTGGTGACATATTTGACGTATCAGTTTTGGCATACTATCTAGCACTGAAGTATGCAACTATACATCAGCCTCTAAAGGGATTGGACTAATTACAAGTATCCTACATTTGATTAAACCAAATTACAAAGGAGCTGATATACACGCAATACAATTCAAATACTTTTTATTCAAGTTAAATTCCCAAACAGCCATTTGTATTCACACCCCTCTCTGGTCACCTTTGACCCCGCCCACACTGGCTTAAACAGCCTGGAAGTTTTACAAGGTCTGTGATTTGATTCCCAGTGATTTGCCAATGGGCTACACAGCTTGAAGCAAGCTGAGCCCTGACACAACCTACTACTTGTTAATTTCACATACGCAAGGAGAACGAAAACTTTTTAAACATAGTGGCCAAGCAATTTCTAAAGTCAAATCAGTACACCGTAGATGCATGGTACCTTTAAATCATGTCAAAATTATCACATTTACAAGATGAATGGATACCAATGCCACCATTATAATTACCACTGGGAAATAAGTAGGAGTTTCTCAGAGTATCGATTTGCTGTGTTGGGTGTGTAAATTAAAGAATCATGCCGGAAGCCTTACATTAGTTAATATAAAATAAGCGCAATCACAGGTTTATTGTTGTTGTAAATCAGAAATCCTCTAATTTAAGCAGAATATGATTTAAACACAGGTAAAGAACCAATCACACTCCTAATGACCATTTTGACACAATAAAAAAAAATTAGCTGAGGTGAAATTGCCCAGTGTGTCTATTAAACTCCAACTAAAATCATTTAAACACACATCATATCATAATTATTTGGCTTTAAGTAGGAAGTTCACATGAGGATTTCAAGCAATTTAGATATCAGCGTAAAACATTATTGCCATTTTAAGAGCGTTCTCACTAATGGCAAATGCTCTGAAACTTTGCTTTTCCACACTGCACATAAATCTCATTTGTTTCTCATATCCGATCATTAGGACAGTAATTTTGCAAGTAATGAAATTAGATAAGTTTGTTTAGACAGTGTGTTCATTTGGGTACCATAGTTGCCATAGTAATGATCTAAGTGAACGCACAATGTCAGGAGACATAGGACAGTAGCTATTGTAATACGAAAATAAAAATTATGTAAAGGGTTTGGGGACTGTGCATATTGCTATGGTGCAATTAGCCAATCAGCTGTAGTATTAAGTCACACGGTAACTGTCAGGTGATTGGTCCTGTACCAGTCAAGCAACCGCCATGGAAATGAATAAGAATGCTAACAGATTTTTCTTTCCAGGCATGTCAGACCACCTTGAAAAAAAGCTTTTATGTGCATCCACATTTGTATAATAATCATCTCACTGTCTAAACAAGCACAATCTTACAATGCACCGCCACAGTTCTTTGTGATCAAATATACCCTGAAATGTAATTTATCTGAGAAGTGCACTGTGGCAAATTGGCATGACGTGGGTGAGAGCGTGAGAGCTCCAGGTAGAAGTAAGGGGGCGGCTGGTTGCGTGGGGAATCCGTGACCAAAGACTCTCGTCTGCAATAGAGGGAAGCTGCTGGGCTTTTTGGTGGTGACAACAGATTGGCCGAGCTCCCAGACCACCCCTCCCTAGCCACCCACATGCACACACACTCCTCTCAGCTGAACAGCATTCACACTGGAACCTCATAACATTCAGTCACGACTCGGACGTTAGCATAGAACGAAATATTAAAAAAGCACATTATCAGAGACAGAACATTAAGGATAAAATTTAAAAATACCTGCTTTTTAATGAAACATGCAGGTGTGTATCTCCATTTTGGGTTATTTTCCTTTGTGAAAACTGCAAATCTGTGGTGCCATAAAAATATTTGTTTGTTTGAGCATCCTGACAGTTAGCAGTTGAGGTGGCCACTAGCACAGAAATGATCCACTTTAGCTTTAATGTGAAACTATACGGACCACGAATTTTAAGCATAGCACTTGCCGTTGCTATTCCAATAAATAAATTATGAGATAGAGATTTTGAAACAGATAAAAAAATTGTAAAATGAGTTTTAATACTGCAGTAGTGAAACGAATGGAAAGCGTAAGGCACACATTAATTAATGGCACCGTTTAGCTGATTAAAATCTTGAATGGGCATCGTACATCACAGGAAACCATAGAAGCTGTGTGGCAAGTTAATAGCAGATGCTGTAATGTTTACATGACAAATGTCATATTTAAATTCCATAACTCCATGTAGTTGGGCGCTAATAATAGGGCAGAATAAAGATTTCAAATAGGAACAGCAATAACTGAAATGTATTAACAGATGTTTCATAAATAAGAAGCACTAACAGACCTCAGTAACTCTATGATGGAACGTGAAAAGAAGTGAAAAAAGTGTGTCTCCGAAGTGTGAGAATGCAAATTCAACACACATTTGGATAAATGCATGGATGAAGAGCTTGTATATTCCACACACATTTATCATCTAACTTATAGACATTTATCATCTTACACAGATCGAACTGGTAGGTTGCTAGGGGCAACAGAATCACACTTTATTCACACATTTAAAACTTGACTAAGCAATATCACGCAAGTGTTTTGTGCCACGCTGCACCGGTGTGTCCCACAGTCACTGACGTAATAAATTCCTTTCAGAACTGCTGTTCCGGTCTGCCTCTGTGTCACTGGAGCAAAGATGGTGAGTCACACAACCATTACCAGTCATCCGTACCGGACAAATAAACCTCATTTCTGGCAGTGATCCAAAGCTTCGGAACCATCAAGCCAGTGAGCCACCCTTTCATTGACCCTTTGCTTATGAGTCTACCACTGAAAAACATGCGTATGCTGGCACAAATAGAATGATGTCATCAATGACTTTGTGGCAACCTGTTTTGTCCATGTCATGCAGGAAACAGCTCTTGATTTTGTACTTACTGCAAAGTGCAATGATGTGGCTGCTGTCCTCGTGAACAAACTTCTTGGTCACGGCCTCCTCCATAATCTGCTTCACCTGGATAGGGAATGACAAGTAATTAGCATCCGCATGGGAAAAAAAACATCTGGAAAGAAAAAACAGCGAGGAAACTGTTTCTGGCACACAAAAGCGACTAATCAGGACAGTGTAACCACAAGTGCTTTAATTAGACATCATTCAATTGATAAGTTGGAAGTGCAAGGAACTGTGAGGCGCTGTCATATTTTTCTCTCCTGACTGTCAGTAGCAGAGCAGATCCCAGACTAATTAATCACAATCCTTGCAGGCTGTTTTATACTGTTTGTGTAATTTGAAGAACAGCAGAAGGGTAATTGAGGCATTGAGCGGCAGCAAATTATGGACATCTGCTGATTACAGCATGACTTGTGTGTGCCCTACGGTATGAGATTTGACACAAGGCCAATAGACGGGAGAAGATGGAAGGCTGAAACAAAGCTGATGTGTTTTGAATGAACGAAGGGGGAAATGAAAAGGTTTTGATGCGAGTATGCTACAGTATGCTACGTCGGTCACCACACTACATAATGGTTACATAATGAGTCTGGAGTGATTGAGGGCAGTTGGAGGCTGATATAGTAAATTGTAAATGTTTAATATAAGCTATTGGAAATGCTCATCACAGGCTTATATTGTATTCATAGGAACACAATAGCACTAAAACACATTTCCAGGCAGGCGATAACAATGGCATTAATGAAGTCATCACTCAGGCACGATTACAGCTAAAATAAGGGACAATCAGGGGCTTGTTGGTCTAAACACACACATGCAATATGTGGCAATTTAGGAGTGTATACAACTCATATGCTCAGTTAATTTACTGCCAATTAATCAGTAATTTATCAGTCAATACAAACAGTGGTGCCATTTTCTACCTAATGCAAGAGCTTATAATCAACACCTATAAAACGCAACACCCAATCACACAAAAACTGCTTTTTGAAAGACCCTGTGAAGCAGGACTGAGGGTCTTATTTTCACAGAAAATCAGTCAAAACAAAACAAAAAATTATTACTGGTTAATATTCAGTAGTGGCACATTGAGGCCACTGTGCAGTCAATAAATATTGATGTTTAAAAAACAAGTAGAGGATGGGAGAATGAAAGTTGCTCTGCTCTTGTGGGAGCCATTTGTGACAATCCCTGCCTCACGCAGCTGTATTAATCGTCCACTGATGCAATTTAACTTCTTAGGTAGCTGCTGATGCTTTCAGTTTCTAGGCAACCAGAAGGCGGCTGACTGCAGCTTAAAGTGACAGAGACCTGGACTGTAATACAAAGACAATCAATGGAGGAAAGAAATCTAATTTTGTGTGTTATGGCACTATATTATTCAGTCAATTTCAATTCTATAGCTTTCCTTTATTTTCACTTTATAAATATATTAGCTTAACAAAACAAATGCCAGAAAAATGTGATTTAATATCCAAGTGTTATTTTAAATGTAATAAGCTGTTCGTCAACACCCTAAAAACAAACAAGGAGAATTACATCCAGGAGAAATTTTTAAAAATAAGCATTACTGTATCTTCATTAACGTCATGCTTATCTGTGTTAAATAACTGGACAATAAGGAACTTTGTTGAGAGATTCCAAGTTCAAGAGGCTGGACCCACAATGTGGACACAATGTGCTCTGGCAGATGAGACAACCTGGAACTAATTTAGAACTAGATCTATTCTTTGCTGCAATTCATTCAAGATTTCTATTATTCATGAAGACCAAATTTAAACACTGTGAGGCACAAAATATTAATTATACTGATGTCAAAGACTGTAATAGCTTCTTCTACTGCCCAGCTTCTTATTCTTGTCTTATCAAGTTAATTCACACTATTTCAGTTTTTGTTGTTGTTGTTAATTTACTTAATATTTAATGAAAAACCTATTAAATTTATTATCAAAAAATATAGAAACGCATGAATGCATATCAGGTAATGTTTGTCATTGACCCCTCTTATACTTTTAAAGGTAATAATGTTGGCATGATAATGGCATGACTTACTAAAAAAGTGGTGGATTAAAGGGTAGGTCTTCAGTTTAAAACCAGAACACAAATTATGAGTAAAGTTGGCGTGCAGCGCGTGCTCAGCCCCATTGCTTCTCAAGCAGTGTGAAACCTCGCAAAGCCATTCCGGCGTCAACTCAGTTTGCATTTGTTTACATTACGACAAGCAGGGCGACTATTCGGCACTGTGTAAAAGCGACTGAACACAACAGAAAACCGCTGATCACGAATATGTCTCCCCTGGTTATGTTCAATTGTGGCGGATGAGGAAGGGAATTTCCGAGCCCTTCAGCGCTACAGGTGAACCGGTTTAAATAGATCCAGGAGATTGAAACTGGTGTTTTATTGTAACAGGAGACTCTCGTGGGGCCACTGCAACTCGTTACACATGGAAACACTGTGACCATCAGCGCATCCTAAAACTTGTAACAAACGCGCTCCTCATCTGCAGCAATTGCAACAATAACCCGCTAATGTGGACTGATCGTGCAAGTCCGCGTTGCTTACTTTGCTCAGCACATACTAAACCATGTAATACTTAAATAAAGGACGTAATGCATGTAAAATAATTTGCACTTACTTCTCTTTTCACGTTCCATAGTAATTTCTCTTTAAATTCTTCATCGGTGGTCGCACTCATTGTCCCCGACTGTTAAGCAACCAAAGTGCACCATACACTGTCGGGAGGCATATATCTGAATGGCTCGCGTGTCTTCTTCACGATATTTCTTTACCTTTTCTTCCCTATAACGTGAACGTGCGTCCTGACAGCTGAGCGTTGACGCATCTATGCACCGCCGTAGCGCACCGCGAAGCCATCTTCAGTGCCTTTATGACGCCATCACCGCTGGCCACGCCCCCTCTCGGCATTGTTGATCAATGGGATGAATCTGTTCAGGCGGTGACGGCGATTTATTTTTAGCTCCTCAGCGCGTTTGACGGCTCGGATGGAGGCGCCTGTGGTCGTTTCAGTATTCAGTACATTGCGATCAGACGTTCACCGTGGCAAAACATCCATCCATATGACCTAACGGATTCAAAAGATACGTAATGCATGACGCTGAGACAAATAGTCTCACGTCTTAAATAGGGAATCACAGCAGTGTATTATCTAAAACGTCACAGGTGTAAGCAAAATGAAACCCATTTAAAAAGCACATGCACAGTACAAATCTCAGCATATAAAATATTTCAAAGCCATTTAATTTTTATATATTACCATAAGGGCTTCAATCAGTCAGAAAGCCTGCTGTAAGTTGTTACAATCACATATTCAATCTCTGTTTAAAAGCCACTAAAACGATGAAAGCTGCTATATCAAAACAAATTTGTTAAATTAAGTACTTATAAAGAACAGTTGTTTACAATTTTTTAATATTCTATTCAATAGGCACATACAGCTCATTTTAGGCATATTCACACTAGCTAATTCATAGACTACAACCTCATTTTTAATGCCTACACCTAATTTTCTCTTTATGCATGATGTGTGAACAAATTTATTCATGTATAACTAATTCATCTTAACTGTATGTGTAATTCATATAAGCATAAGCCATGATGATTTTAAGAAAGTATATATATACCGGTACGGGAAGGCATTTGTCAGATTCATCTTGGCACAAAGGTTATGAAATGAGGAGTTTAGGAGTTTGAGGAGTTTAGTAATTTTTAAAGTGTTCTCCTACAAAATAATAATAAAAAAGCTTGAGGTAAAATGACAGTAATGCCAAGATTTTTTATGTTCACAATATTCTAGAAGCTCTCAAGCTGACATTTCATTGAAAAACTGGATTGTCAAGCTATCTTTTGCAGCAAAGAGGAAACCTGTTTTAGCAGCAAATTTCAAAGTGATAATATGTCCTCTCAGTGGTACTGGTATCTTAGTGTTCTCTACAGACAATCCATGAACAGAGCCATTTTATATATAAAATGTCCTGGAGGCCTTAGTTCACAGTTAGGCTAATGTCCGAGTGGTCTGTCATCATAAGTGCTGTATCTTTTGATGTGGATGCGACGCACTCGTTCCCTCAGCTCCACAGCCTCCTCCTCTTCGCTGTGCGAGCAGCAATTGTTACGCCGGCGTGTGGCTTCCAACAGAGAGTTATCTGGGACCGGGAGAGTCTCATAAAGTAAAGCATTCAACATCTCCTCGTAGATCCGTGCCTCTGGAAACTCAACCTGAGAGCATAACAAGAGTTTCTCTATGACATATTTAACAGGCCATATTAATATCTCTACATCCTGTAATATTGCTAATACTTGCCTTTGTCTGCTTCTTCTCAGTAGCATAAACAATGGACGTGCAGCAGACTTCTGCTAGCTTGCGACCCTGACCATAAAAATACCAGCAACAGATCTCGTCTCCGATCACATCTTTCATGAAGAGCACACGGCCGCTGTAGCTCAGTGACAGCTTCTCAAACAACTCAATATTTTTGAGCAAGTGGTCGTCCGAGTTGCTTTTGAGGAAGATTAAGATTAAACCAAAACAATTATGAATCAATTGTGATACCAGCGTGGCATCCATCTCAAAACGTTGTTTAAATGAACTACTCATGTTTACCTTGTATAGGAATACTTGTTGTTACCTCGGTTATAGAGAAGTTTCACAACAGGCTGTAAGTGGGAAAATAACTGGTATGAGACGTTTAAAGTTGGGGATCATCCAGTCACACAACAAAGCAATGAGAAGAAGCAATCTCACCCTTGTACAGCCTTGTATTAGTTTCTCCTCCTCTTTAGGAGATGTTATGACTGGGATAACACAGAGTGCTTTTTCTTTATTATCCTGAGAAAAGATAAAAGCCAACAGCAAACCATCAATATCAAGCAGAAACTGTTTTTCAATTATCATGTTTTTCTGTTTTTCCAAGCATCTATCCCATAAATCTCAACTAACCTGCAGGGCCCTCTGGCACAGGTCTATCAGCCCCTGGATCTGGTAATACCGGGCTTCTGCCAACAGCTCCATGTTACCTTGTCTACTTTTGGGTAAAGTCACAAATCCATCACGGAGATAGCTGAGAATTGAACCAAAGTGTTTCCCACAGCGATCAATTAAAATCCAACCTATAAAAAAAAACAGAGAATCTACTCACTGCACAGACTCAGAGGGTCAGGAGTAAAGAGGTTACATCTTATCTGAAAGTGGGCCTGCACTGGCTAAACCGCTTACCTTCTTTATCGGTAAGTACCTCCATCTTGCCACTGAACATGGACCGCAGAAGGGTGTCCTGCCGGGTGAGAACTTGAAGGGTGGAATAGTACAAATTTCCACCAACATTGAGCTGTACATATTTGTTGCCAGATACACCAAGGTAGGTGCAAGTCTTAGTCTTGGGACAAGCCACAGGAGACACTGATATAATAGGCCCGGTTTGGGGTTGGAGTTGGTGCAGGCAGCTCTCTCCTGACATGTCCCGCTGTAGGTAGATAACCACCCTGCACACAGTGGGCCTGATTTCCCCCGCCGTGATTAATGCTGCTGGGCAAGACTAGTGATGTTATACATAGCCTTGAAAAGCATTACTTAATATCAGTGGTGTTATTTTTAAAGGCTCTGCTGAGCAATGATTTAAAAGCATAGACTATACTGTACAAGACTATTTTTACAAAACGTTTACTGTAATTGCTGTAACTAAAAACTAAGTGGTCTCAAATGTCACATATAATATACATTAACTTTGTTTTAATATGACTAAATCAAAAACATAGCCTCAAATACTCTTGTTAACTAAGTGGCAGCAGTTTACTATTATATATTTATATTATATATTTAGTACACACTGTTAATACAACATAACATTACAATCGCACAACTTAAAACAGTTTAACAACAGGTTCATAACAAAACAAAACTTTTTGTCAACAAGCAAATAACTCACCAATTCACTCCTTTAATTCGTGGGAGCTTAACACAAACAAATGACACGATCAGTGCGACAGTTTTACTTGGATCAGATCTGATACGAAAACAAAAATAAAAAGATAAAACTATTTTCAGACGACACAGCCGATGTTGGGTGGGTCTGTCTTCTTCTTTGAAAGTACGTGCAACAGGTTGAAACATGACATGATTTTACTGCCACCCATTGGCTTGTAGATGCACACACTAGTTTTGTACAGTTCGGTGGCCAAAGACGAAAACAATTGCATAATATATTTACATTTACATAATAATAATAACAATAAACAAAAAATATAAATATGTACTATAATTAACATATGTAATCTATTAAACAGAATTGATACATAAATGAGGAATATTTTAGTTTCAAGCCTTGTTTGCTTTAAATAATTTAACTTAATATTATTTGTTTGTTTTTATTAATGTGTTAATGTAATGTAATGTAATTTTGTCAGCTTCATGGGACTTTTATTCTGACAGAAATAACCTGGTCATTAGATTTAAATGTAAAAAATATATAATTTGTCAAAGCCATTTGTCAAAAAAAATATCTTTTTGTGTTGATATTTACGTTTGTAATGTAACTGTTAATTTTACAGCATTTAATTACAAAATGTGTTGTAAATAATTTGGGCACTTTTATCAGCTTTTTAAAGCGATAGTTATGACGTTGTAAGAAACCGCCTTCGTGGCGTATTTTATAGGTTGGATCGTCTGCCAATCAGTCCGAAGGTAACCAATCAAAATCGTTTGTCCTTTCCTCTCGCGCACTGAGTATTAGCTGCATCACATTCAAGATGTCTGCGGTGTTCGTGTATCCCATGTGTGTCCGGGCGAGCCGGGGCCTCCTTAGACTGAGACAGGGTGTCAGCCGCACCACAGCTCCTGCTGTGCTGGATGTTGTTCGGCCACTATCTGCTGACACGTCCAGTAGTAACGCCACGGGAGAGTTGGCACAGGCAATACTACAGGAAAGCCAGGTGAGTGTATATATGACCGCCTGACATTCCTACACGAAAGAGGATTAGACAGCCGTTCAACTTCTGTCAAAATCTATTATTGTCGTTTTTGTTATTTAGCAAGTTTGCTTTTAGAAAAATGCTCACAAATGGTCAAATATTTACGTCTGGTTTGTGAAGCATGACAGGTTGTAGTTTGAATGAATTCTGAACAGATATTGACCAGCGAATGTTGTGTGTGATCAAATTTTAATAGAAGAAACATTGCTTAAGATCAGTGATGGATATAACATCAGATCTTTAGAGTTCATATTTTGAATAGCTGTGCATTTACATTTTTGTCTTATATTTGAGTGACTGATAGTAAAAATATTGTTGTTTTTTGCGTGGCTTAGTTTGTGTTGTTTGTTATGCTCTGTGATTTAAGAAAATATTGTTTAATTGGAGTTGCAAAACTCAAGGTCAGAACCTCTCATTGAACAGCAGAATGTAGATAAGAACTGAAGGCTGTCTGTCGGTTAGTCAGTAAAAGTATAATTGGTGCATAACAGATTATTCAAACAGGCTGCTGTAAATATTAAAGTTTAGGAGTTAGTGCCAATGGGTTGAAAGTCATGTATTCCATCACTCACACTTGCCATTTAATGCCCACGATCAAGCAGTGTATCTGTTTTAAATTCTAGCTGATTGTGATTTTATGTAAAGCAAGTTCTGAAGTGGTGACACTTTGACACCTGGTTGACAGGGCCAGCCTCCTTCAGAAGAGCCTGACTCCGGTCAGAAGAAAGATGAACAGGGTGAAGACGAGAAACAGAAAGAAAACACGGCATATGCTAAGAAGATGGTCCTGCGATTAGCTGGGATTATGGGACTTGGAAGCACAGTTGGCATTGTGTACATATTTGGTGAGTTTGCCTGTTGCTTTCTTGAGGTTGAGCTGCTGCAAGACTGGTGTTATTGGTCTAAAGATTTGAACATGTTTGATTATATAAGACGTTTGTGACGTCACTTACATTTATTTTGTGATGGATTCATGAGGCATAATGTTGTTCTTGGATGAGATGTATGTGATTTGCATGATATTAAAAACCACAGTAGGTCATGTTATTGTAATGATTTTGATTGATTGTGAACTTTCTGTTTTGGAAGATAATGTTGTGGTTATGATAATAACAACAAGTTGATAATAATAATAAGTTGCATGTTTGGTTAATTGCAAACTATGATTTTTAGTGATTATTTTGCATTAATTTTCAAGTCTCAAGTCTTTGTCAGTCATTGCTCTGCCAGGGTTATTTGTAATGGCAAGCATCTGACTGCACATTATTCCACCTATTACACAGTTGAATTGATTTCATGTCAGAAAAAACAAGCTGCAAAATGATATAAGGACTTAAAACTAGCACAGCTACAAGCAACTATGTGTTGCTTGAGGTCTGTTGCAATTTAACAGTCATTATATAAAACATTTAACCACAGAATGCTGCTAATGACCCTTCATATCTTTCATAAAAATGAGAATTTCCTTTCCCAATTGCCTAAAATTCTGCATGTTTCTCTTCAGGTAGTAATTCTGTGGATGAACAAGGACATAAGGTAAGCTTTATGCATCACCAATCAGTGCTTCTTAAGGTGTCATCTCACCCTGTATGTGTTGTGTAAACGTTCTAACAACTCATACATTTATCCTCCTTTCTAAGAAGAGCAAAAGGTTAATGTCAGATTAATGGAATGGCTTTAGTTATTTAAGGAGCCTTAAAGGCCTATTAATGGTGACAATTAACAGTGTAACACTTCCTAGCTGCCCATCTTTTCATCATTTTATTTAAAACGACAATTTTAACAAGACTGTTTCTATTGTTCTTTCATTTGTAAGTCACTTTGGAGAAAAGCGTTTGCTAAATGTAAATGTAAGTCTCTCAGCTGCACCATGTTCACCCATGGCACACTTTCTCACCTGTGCACCTATGAAATTGATACTGCTGTCAGTTGTTTCGGTGACGTGCCGTGTGAAGATCTTCACTCTTTAGGGCACACTTCTCATAGTGCTGTGAATGTCCTAGAGCGCTTCATTTAGCACGTAAACTTCCAACACATTTAGAGGTGAAATGTTCTCAGTTAAGCTTCTGTTCTGACCCACTTCAAAGGACTCGCTTTACGAATGCAGTCTCACGGGAGACCTGAGTGAAGTGTGCTTGGCTTGCTGGTGTTGAATTTTGCACCGTCTCCCCAGTGTGGGAGATCTTTGCTGCTGTGTAGAGTATGTATGTGATGAAGAATGTGATGTTTCTGGTTCAGTAATATTGTATCTATCATACTTGTTATATACTGTAATTTTAATGGCACATTTACTTAATTGTAGATGAATTATTATTGTCCTTAAAGTAATTCACCCAACAATGAACAGTATCTATTATTTTCTTACCCTTGTGTTTTTTTAAAACTATATATGACGTTTTCTTCTGTGGAGCACCAAAGAAGACATTTTGAGAAATGTGGTTTTGTGTTCTTACAATTGAAATCAATAGGTGATTTCCAGCATATTTTTTGCTTAAAGTCATATATGTTTGGCATGACATGTGGATGGGTAAATGATGAGAGAATTTTTTTTATTATTTTGTGAATTATTCCTTCAAAGACCTTAAATTTTGTGTTGAATGGTATTGAGGTATTAATGCAAGGTTGGCATTTACAGCATTGGATTAGGAAAGTTACTATGTTATATTTGCAGAAGTTTGCCACCCACTTTTTCCCAGCCTTAAAAGACACACTTCCCAAGTAGGTGCAAAAAGCACCTATTCAGGAGGCATGTGCCACAGACATGAGGTGTGAATTCAGGAAGGTGGTCAGTTCAAAGAGCACAACTCCATTGAACTCTAACAAAGAGACATCCTGTTTTGTACACAAGTTAGTAGGCACTTGTAAGGGCACACTTCACAGGTGAGTGTGAGCTCACTGAAGTTCAGAGGGCTCTGGGTGTCTGATCACACACCTCATTTACTAGATCAGATAGGTTTTACTATACTAAAGTCTTGTGATCCTATTGTGAGCACAGGACCTTCATCCTGTTCCCGTACTGTAAATTTGACCCGTCTCAGGAACTGGCTTTGTGGTCCATTTCACACTTTTTTCCTCTCGGCCTCGTCTTTATTGTAAATCAATAAAATAGAACACAAACATTCAAAAGAAGTTGATAAATAATTGAGGAAATGCTGAATTAAAATTTTGAATATGTGAATTTGTTACAGAATTCAGGGTTTAAAGAATTCCTTCACGTTTTTAAAAAGCAGTGTTTTTGAAGTAACAAAAAAGGGTCAGAAACTAAAATCAGTGGTGTATTATAAATGACAGGCATTGTACCAGAGTATCATTGACACTGTCGTAGTAAATAGTATATGCTGCCTTAGTTAGTTTGTTTGAGATCATTTAGCACCAGCTTGTAACAATGTTGATAGGTTTGTAGATCAAACAGTATTAAACCTAACTGGGAATTCAGTTGCACTTGTAGTAGCTTGTTTGCAGGTTGTCTCTGGTAAGCTTAGCTAATGTTAAAGCTAGTTAAACAATGTAGCAAAGCTTGCTGAAGTGCATTCGGTTTTTCGATTACATGTCAAGGCTGGTGGAAGGTCATGCAAACCCCCCAGGCATGTTTTTTATTCGCAGAGCTTTATTCACAGCTCTCTAGGTGAGCTCTCAGGTGTCACCTCATTGCCACCATGGTCTATAAACTGAACATCTTCCCAGCTTCTAGAAACGGTGGCATGTGTGAGCATGGGAAAAACAGCCTCTTCTCCTCAGCTGTGTTTTACGCTCCATTCAAAGGCCACACTTTGACACGGACGTGCGACCACATAGGAGACAAATGTGGAGTGTGCCGGACCTTCTGTTCTGTAAAAACTGGCACCTCTGACTAGCCTAATTGGATGCTGCTAGGTGACGGGGACAGTGTGGGACAGGGAGTTTGGCTGTCTTCCCATGGATGGGCTGCTGTTTGTCTTTATTGCCAGTATGATGTGCAGGACAATTCAATTCAACATTTTACTTTTAATTTTGAGACAGAAGACTGTACAACTGGTTGAGCATGTTGCTAACAACATGACAGTCAGGGGTTCAAGTTCCTTGGAATATGCATACCCAAAATATATATATTAGATGTACTGTAAGTCGCTTTGGATGAAGGTGTGTGCTAGATGCATTTATTTAAATGTTTATTAGTATTTTTAACAGCATATCTGTGTGTTAATAGTGATAATTGTGAACATGCAGTGCTACTGTATCAGTGTGTCACATGAAAGAGCATCTAAACCTATTAGACTGTGGGAAGTTTGCTAATTAGATCTTTTGAGATGTCATCCTGTCAAAGTGGTTTGATATTGTTCACACCTTGATCTTTGTGTCGTTGTTGAACGTTTGCAGAAGAACAATAACCTGTTTGACCTGTAACTTTATGGGTTCTTTTGAAAGTCCGTTGTGAATGGGTTGTTTATTGTCACCTGATTAATGTTTCTTGCTTTCCACTGCAATGAATTTACTTATTTCCAGTAAGTAGTGCAGTGTCTAGCCAAAGAACCATTATGAAAAGAAACATTTAAACAATTAACACTGTCACCCTCAGACGGATTGTTTACCTAGCATTGGTCATTTAAACTAAACGTTTTATGAATTGGAGGATACAACACAGTGTTGTAGCGTTTGTGGGTTTTTCTTAAAAGCACACTTGTCATTAATGAACCTTTTGGCTACCTTCTGTACAAATGATCGGTAACTGGACACACTTCACAAGATCTTGTTGGAGACATATGTGGAGTGTGGCAGCCTGTAAGGTGCCGTTTTTAACATCTCTGGTTCCTCATTGGAGGAGCTCTTAAAAGAGGTGAGAGCATGTGACCAGAGATTCAAACTCTTCTCATCAGAGCGGAATAGAATTAATATTAAATTCTAGCTGATGCACACTTTAATTCTGTTGAACTCGTTTGTTTTAGTTTTTTTAAATGCAGAATTTCAATTTGCAACATTGTTATTCAGGCATAATTATGTGACTATGACAACATACATAGAACAGCTCAGATTAAATAAGTATTACCTTTATGTGTGTGTGTACAATATGTATGTACCTGAAATGTTGTATAGTGGAGCATTAAGCATTTATGAGGAGCAGTATATACTAATTATAGTAGATCTGAACACTGAAACCACAACACTACTGAGATAGTAGTCCTGCCAACTATCTACTACTGAGTCGTCTTGCCAACAGGTTGTGCATTCATTATTCTGAAAGTATTATTCTCTAAAAGTGTTTGTTTTTATTTTACATTATTGATTTTGTTTTAATGCCTTTATCACTTTATATTTACACTGGCTTTTGCATGCGATGGACGGTTCCCTGCAGTTCTATGGAGTGCTTAGTTATTACCCCCTTGTACCAGCATGTAATGTATTTTTACTTCGTGTCCAGTGGGGGGCGACAGTGTTGCCTCTGTAAAACGAGCGATTACAGTAGAAGAACTCAGGACCTCTGCACCCCCACTGCGTTGTAAGCGGGCCACCAGGCGGCATGTGGTGGTTCTGTTCTGTTAGAGTGGGCTGGATTCCAAGTAGGTCAGAACCTGCTGACAGATGTAGCTGAATATTCATCGGTTTGGTGATGAATCTGCTCATTGGAGGACTATATTTTTGGTAAAAGGACAAAACATTTTCATGAATCTGGACGCTGTAACTAAAAGCATTCTAGCAGTGCTTGGGATTGTAAAAAACAATATGGTATCCATATTGTTAAAGAGTACAAAAGTGTTTTGTTTTCCTGAAATAGTTTCTTTCTTTGGCGATAGAACTGTTATCAGTTGTAAGTATGCAAACCAAAAATAAACTTTCTGCTTTTTCTTTGGGATTCAGTGGATAAAAAAAAAACATTTAATGGTGGCCTACAAGTTATTATTGCATGTTTGATTCTGTTTGATCAACCCTGTTTGATTCTTTCTGCTTGTCAGCAAAAACAGCAAAAATTTAATCACCTTTCACTGATATTTTGTTTTATTGTGCGTTTGTGTGTTTAACAGTGTTCATTTCATGTTTATATACAGGCACTCAGAGCTCTTACACCCACATACGATGACTTGATACCAGTGTGCACTAAACAAACATGCCTTTTGAAACTCATCTCCCTCCCTTTTTTGTTTTTCAGATTCCAGATGAATTTGATAACGGTAAGTCCTTCCCTTATCTACACATGTAGAGCCCTAAGGCATTTCTTAGAAGCTGTGAAGTAGATTTTGACAGGCATCTGTGTATTGAGGCTTTATATTTAAGACATAATAACCCCCTCTTTTCTGGAAGACTCAATGTCCTTTTATGTATCGTAATGTTTTGTGCTTGTGCTTTTCTAGTAAGCTGTTATTAAAACACTTTCATGTGAAGTGTAACTGTGACATGCATGGCTTAAAGCTAATGGAAGGTAACATAGACAGACTCTGATTTGAGGTGATGTGAGATTTGTCTGATTTAGTTTATGCGTCAGACTGCAGCTGAAGTGTAAATTTGCGGTGCCGAAGTCCGGGTGACATCTGTAAAGCTGCAGTCGATCTTAACTGACCCACTTTTCTTCACAGATCTTAGAGAAAAGAAATTTCAGAACCGCGTCATCGCTGACGTTGAGTTTAGCTGTGTTTAGCCTTACTATAAATATAGCAAAGAAATTCTTGGGGATGGTGTGGAAAGATAAAGGACAACATTATGACAGCGTTTCGTGTTGTTCATATGGATCTTTTGGATTGAGAGATAAATAGTTTGTTCCAATACAAAAGCCATTTTAGCATATTAGGGTCCTTCTGGCCTGTGTGTGTGTCCGTGTGTGTGTCCGTGTGTGTGTCCGTGTGTGTGTCCGTGTGTGTGTCCGTCTGTGTGTCCGTCTGTGTGTCCGTCTGTGTCTGTCTGTCTGTCTGTGTGTGTCTGTGTGTGTTTGTGTGTGTGTGTGTGTGTGTTTCTGTCATTTAGTGAGGCACATGATGGATATGCTGTATAGCATCACAGCATATACCCTGTGCCAGGGGGCGTCAACCAAACGTTCAATGGTACTGAACCCCTCCACATGTCCCCTGCTGGCACCAGTCTCAGACTCCCATTAGCCCTTAACCTTTGGCAAGTGGTGCTTGTATTAGTTACAATTGGCAATTGTTATATCATTTAATGAATGTTGCTATGGCTAAACCTAAACATGCTGTATTTGCTCTGATTTTTTTGTGTGATTTAAGAGCCTCAGTCCGCATTATTGTATAGATCAGATGTTCTTTAAAACATTTTCTTCAGAAGAACATGTAGGTCTGAAATGAACAATTTGAGTAGACTGCTCCTTTAAGGTTAGCTTGCTGTCAGTAATGCAGCTTGACTTTAATGGTGATCTGTTTACACGCCACATAGCGAACCACCTGCGCTTTATTTACTGCTGATGTCAATTGAGATAGCAGACTCTGCAATTAATCCCACACATTCCCTGATGTGTCCCCTTCTACCTCCCACCTTGATTTATTAGCTTTGAGCCCTGAGCGCTGCTGTCCGACACTAATGCTTATATAGCTTTTAATGCCATAACGAAGTGCCATGATTACTTGAGGGACCGTGTTGAAATGCCTACCCTCTCAGG
This sequence comes from Yasuhikotakia modesta, assembly GCA_036877545.1. Lineage (NCBI taxonomy): Eukaryota > Metazoa > Chordata > Actinopteri > Cypriniformes > Botiidae > Yasuhikotakia > Yasuhikotakia modesta. The sequence goes on along the minus strand of JBAJNP010000644.1, from coordinate 12,494 downwards.
GGAGTGGAAATTCATGTTTGCTTCTTCCAGGGCCTACGTTGTCACAGCAGAAGGCTAGCATGGAAATAAAGGACAGACCCTTGATAAGAACTGTCCTCAGGGAGACGGGCCTATTCAAACAGGCGTGCCTCCAAAAAACCTTTTTGCCTTGCCAAGTGACGACATTCAATGAGCGGGCTATGCACACTCTGTGCCTATACACCCCCTTATCTAAAGCTGTATAACCTAATTTGTACAGAATGGCAATAGGCCAGCGGCATAAATTATGTAGTCTTGGTTTAAAAATGAGATCACAATGATTTCTGTATTCATAACTTTGGTAATTGCATTATTATGTGCTTATTATGTTACTAGCATTACATTTACATTTAGTTATTTAGCAGACGCTTTTATCCAAAGCAGCTGAAATACTGCACACTAGCATAAAATATGGAACAGAATAAATCAGGTTTAGTCGTCGCCCAGTCGTGTGAAATGACAAGTGTAGTCTTGTTGTAGAACGTGATGTAATGTGGATTCAAATGTGCCAGCAAGAGGTTGTTTTGCTCCCGGCTAAACATGAAGGGATTTCATCACAAACAAATACAACAACAATAATTAAGGAAGTGAAATTAGTTTGTGAAACTTGCTCACGTGTGTGAAAGCTGCATTTGTGTAATGTGCATTCGCTGGAAAGGAATAGAAGTCTCATTCTGTTCACTCTGTTATCACAGACACAAGTTTGTAATAAACTTCAATGTGTACTATGATTAGTGGCTGACATAGTGACTATTATAATAATTAATAATATAAAGGTAAATTGTTTGGTTTAGTGACAGTGATTTTTCTTTGAATTGTATTAAATATCAAGAGCATTTGTCCACCCAATAAACAGTGAGCTGGTACACTATCCACAGAAGTATTAGATCCCTATAGCACAGCACTGTGGGAGGGGTCTCAGCTAAAGACCACTTTTTACGGCTGAAGAAAAAGAGATTGACGGGGAAGAATAGCAAGTGGCTTCCAAAGAGAAGGATGGAAGAAGAAAGGCGATTGAGTAATGGTCTTTGGCAAACTAGTGAAGCATATGCTAACCCAGTGTGGGATTAAAGGAGGCTTTTGTTGTGTCCAGAGGCCTAGCCATCGATCTTCATATCCCTCCCTCCCTGCCTGTAACTCAATGGACCGGTCCCTCCAGAGAGCCACAGTCCCTCTGTTAAGCAACAATGGGGCTGCTGCATTTACACTGACAAACAAGGTTAGCACAAGTGGCTCTTCAAAGCAGGGCCAGCGGTTTCGCGCTACATTTTTCCCTCTCTGGTGTCATCTTGGATCAGTCTTGGTAACGGTTCTTGCTGCTATTCAACCTTTGTATTGATCTTGGACATGTGGAGAAGGACGTCTTATGCTGGGACAGATGTGTGACAGTTTTAATGGATTAAAAACTTTAACGGGCAACAATGATCAAAGAAAAGAACTTCCTGCCAGAATCTCCTTTAAAACTTTCTATAATCGTTTCATAAGTTATGTTTGATGTCACTGGTGTTTGAAGACCATACACACAATTCCTCTTATTACCGTATTATCTGTATTAGCATACCATACAAATACTATTATATTTATTTTGTTTAAAATAAAATTGTGTTTATTAAATTCTTTGATCTGTTTTTAGATTTTATATTCTACTGTTATGTTTAGGTAACGCTAACTTCTCTTCCAGGGTCAGCAGGCGTAAACCTATTTCACAACATATCATACTGTGTACGATTATGTATGTGACAAATAAAAAATTTTAGTTTGATAAATGTATAGCTTTTGTGACATTCGTTTTGTGCACCCCTCTGTAGCTACATATGATCCCAAAATGTGTTCTTGCACAGACTTGCTCGCATTGCAATGTAAGAGTTAGTTGCTTGACATGTCAGCAAACACCATGAAGGAAGAGGCTGGGTTTGTTTTTACACTGATTTTAACAGTAAGGGGAAAGGTGCCAACAAACACGGATAAGACGCAAGCAGTGGTTTGGTGTCCTATTTTCACAGACAGTTGCTTATTGCTGCATGCACTTGCGAGACTGGTTTGAAATCTGGCCGACCAGTCGCCATGTGCGTATGCCGTCCCAACTAGCAGAACAACAGCTAGATTATGAACAGCTACTTCAGCTGGAAGTGTTATGGTGAGCAAGCTTTGCAGATTGTCAATGGTCTAAACATTTTAGTCACAAATTAGATACTTAAAACATGAAAAGATTTTTTTTTTGCAATATGTTTTGTTTCATATGTTGTTCAATGTTGTTTTAGACAGTGAGAAGGTGAGAAAGCTTTAATAGAACCCAGACACTTGTAGGTACGTCTGACCACTTCTGACATCACACCCCAGCAGTGTGTCACAGTTCCCCAGAAGCGTGGTGAGCAGGCCTTCACTCATGAGTCTCCGGGGAGAGTTTGTCCCATTGGAGGCTCCAAACAGGCACGTCCTTCCTTGAAGAGCGCAAACACTCCCCCTTTAAACTAATCAAACAGCGAGAGGAGAAAGGGAAGGAGATGGAGAGTGAGCAGACAAGAGGGTGTTTAAGCAGTTTGTGTGGTCTCCTCTGAGCTGCGCAGGAGTTGTGGAAAACCTGTATGTCTCCACTTCACCGGTCCTTGTACCTCTTGAGGTGGCATGTGACGATTGGGAGCCTTGAAATGGCAAAACGAGCCAATCACGTTTGTTTTAATGATTTGGAGTTGTTTGGTCCAAAGCAATGAATGAAATATGAAGTGTTTTGGTAATTGGGTCATGTTTCAGTGGAAAACCATTGGGGGGGGTTAAAGTAATGCATGGGAATTGAACCAACTTTGATTTTTCATCTAATTTCTGTCTTCACAGATGTTCCAGTCATCCAACAACTCAAACGAACTTTTAAATACTTTAAAGATTACAGACAGGTGAGGGCATTCCTTAAACACATAAAAGGGCTAGTCCACCGTAAAACTGAGAGTTCCTCTTATGATGTTACAAATAATGAGTTTCCTTCTTCTCAGGTGATGACTGGGATTACAGATTCCTGTAGTAACATCTTTCTGCTTCTCTGTAGATGATCATTGAGCCCACAAGCCCAAAACTTCTCCCAGATCCCCTGCGAGAACCATATTACCAGCCTCCATATACTCTAGTTCTGGAGCTCACAGATGTTCTTCTGCATCCAGAGTGGTCGGTAGGTCTGCTCTTGAGTCAGTTGAATTTTAGAGCTGTACTTAAAGACGAGACAAGCTACACAGTCTTCTAAACAGTCTTATGGACCCTTTTTATTCTCACATTAACATCTAATATGGTTCCAACACATCCTGATGGTTTCAATCTGCCTTACTGTTATGCTTCTAATTGTCGACGTATTGCTGTTAGCAAAATGACAGCAGTTCACAGCTGTTCTCATGGTTTTGTTCATACTTCCTGTAAATACAACTGGTACATACTTTGATTGTAGGTTATGTATTTGTGCGTTCTGTTAAATCCCACCTGCTGTAAAGCCCTGCTATATAACCTATAGTTGATTTTACTATTAAATGACTCTGGTTATTTACACAATTTAAATTTAAGCACAATTTAACTGCATGAGGCTGTCTTGGTGGCTGTTTTGGGCCAACCACCTGTCTATCTCTCTGTCCTCTCCTCTACCTGGCCAGCTGTGAGGGAAGGGTCACACACAGGTGACAGGTGCAGTATAGCCCACCTGTAACCCAGCACTCCTCAGCAGACTGTTACCGTGGCTCATGGCACAGTGATTTTTATTAAACCTAAACCAAACACTTAAAGTATTCATTACTCTAGACTGTACAGAAGTCGGGTTTACCTTTATTTGCTTATTGGGCAGACGCTTTTATCCAAAGCGACTTACAGTCAATTCAGTACTTCCCTGTATGTTCCCTGGAATCGAGCCCACAACCTTTGCACTGCTAACTCAATGCTCTACCTGTTGAGCTACAGGAACATACAGTTTATGTTTGTTTGTACCACTGTATGTTTGAAACAGATTTTTAAAAATAAATTTATTTGCCTTATTCAGTTTATTTAGCATAATTTAACATGACTAGCTAATTTAATTAAAATGGTATAAGTGCTTCATTCTGTCTTTCATTGTTGACTGTACTGATTGGAATGGTCTGGCCTTCATTTTCCAGTAAAGGACTGAGGTAGTTCGTACAGCAAAATTCGTTAGTAATGTATTTCAGATGGGACTGGAAATTAAAAACATTGTTAGCAGTCTGTGTATTATTGATCGCAATTTGACCTGTAATATCATCTATGAGCAAAACACACCATGATGGTATGAAAGGAAGCTGTTTGAACTGCCTCACGGTCAAAAATCTGTTACATATTTTGTTTTTTGCTTTTTTTTAAAGAAATTAATACATTAAAATGAGTGTGCTAGGTTTAAAAGTTAAAATGCATACTTAAAGTTTGTAATTTAGATGAATGCAAATCAGACATGTATAAATGTGGGATTATTTATGATTAGCTATATAAAAATGTACATTTTAATTGTTTTTTCCAGTAAAAAAGCAGACTTTTGTACTCTACCTGTGTTGTGCATATACAGTATATGAATCATCTCTGCTTCTCCAGTTGGCCACAGGCTGGCGTTTTAAAAAGAGGCCTGGCATAGATTACCTGTTCCAGCAATTGGCTCCGCTGTATGAGATAGTGATCTTCACATCAGAGACGGGCATGGTGAGTTAAAGGGGGCTGGTCGTTTTAACCTACTATTTACCACAATAAAGCCAATGTGATGGCCTGGTTATTTGTTTTAGCATACGCTAGCATACACACAGCATTGAAGCCTGCTTAGCATTGACCTTACAATAGTTGTATATGTTTTGGGTACTGTGGCACACCTAAACGTTTGTTGATTCAACAAACAAGCAGCCTGTACTTGTGCCAAAATATAACGTTTCCTAAATGTTGCCAGCTGTGAGACAGTGGGGCTTCAGTGTTTGTGTGTGTCTGGTGTTTTGTTAATGTGGCACCAGTGATTTTTGTTTATTGTGTGTGTTTGCTTAATTATCTGGTATTTAATTAAGCTGGCCACACTTTTTAAGTCATGCAAATAAGCTTTGTTTTGACTGGACCTCTTTTTTCCAAGTCGCTGCTGTTGTTCTGCATTATTCCAATGCAAATGTAGCTTTTAAGAGTCTGTCTTTGTAAAACGGATCATTTTCTGTTTTGATAAATAACACAAAGATATTTTACACACAGTGTAACCCCCATATACTTTCAAGTTTAATTAAACCTATTTGGGTCAAATTTACTGTTTCTAAAAATCTTATAATATTAATAGAATAATATTGTGTGTTTTCACACAGACGGCGTACCCCTTGATTGACAACATAGACCCTCAAGGATTTGTGATGTACCGGCTCTTTAGAGATGCTACTCGCTACATGGATGGTCACCACGTTAAGGTAAACTTTACAATCTGCCTTATCTATTCATTATTAGTCAGACAAGCATTATTCAAAACCAAAGCACAAACTACATTCCTGTATTTAGAAAACCCCTCTGTTTCAGTAAACTCTGATCTCCGCTTACCGTAAAGTCCAGATGTCTGGTATTTCACCACCATTGATCGTGATTCATCTGGGACACATCCGAATTGTTTCAGACAAGCCAAACACAAATCGTTGCCGCTTTTTTTATTTGTTAGTATGCTATTCTACAGATGCTGATTATGACAATAATCCAACCACATGTCCAACCTATTCATAGAATTGCAACATTGCAAAATGTTCCCTCTTTAGAAACTCAAGTGCCATATATTAACCAACTTCCTCATTACTAAGACCTATCTTAGAGCTCCTACATCTGTGGACTGTACAGCGTGAAACATTGATCTTATTGCTCAGGAATCCATATGGGCGCTCTGTCTCTCTCCCCAATCTTAGTTCTGCTCCCCCGCCCCACCAGCCCCCTTTTCTGAGTGACCCGAGCAACATTATGGCGCGAAGCCCCCCGTGTCTCTGCTTCATGCCGTCCTTCTGTTTGCTCATTGATTTTCCTCACTGCTATGTCCTTATTCTTTTCTATTTTCTTAACTGGCTGAGACAATAGCAGTTTCTTCCCCTTCTTCTGGCTGCCTTCCTGGGCCTCTTTAACTTTTTGCCGCCGCCTCTTTCTTCATTAGGCCCTGCATCGTTATCTAAGCTTTCTTATTATTATGCCTGTGAATGGGGCAGAATCCTGTGTTTAAACATGTATAATATATTATGTACATTGTACAATTATGTGCAACTTGGTTGCAGTATAGAAATTACTAATTCAGTTTTTGAAAGGTTGTGTATTACTTTCTAAATACTCTGGGTGAATATTAATTGTTGTTAATATTAAATGGGTCTGTGATTAAGCTCAACATCTGTTTTAATGCTGTAACCTGCTGCCTTTGAGCATTTGACTGTAAAATATTTGTTTGGTCTGGTTTATTCACAGATACACTCATGTGCTCGCCACATTTCAGAGAGAAAAGATAAGTTTAGAAACGCTCTCAGTGCTTTGTCATTTTCTTTAAAGTGGTTTAGTGTGTGATAGTGATGCATGATGGTGAGCTTGAAGAATTGTGCAGTATGCTTGTAAAATGTTGACCCTTTGCTGGTAAAATGAGTCACAATGGGCAATTCTTTTCACAATGACCATGTTAATGAGTCTATTAATGGTCCTTAACAGTCCTTATAGGATCTTGTTGAGTAGTTTACGTTGCAGTTTATCATCATTATAGATCATGACATTTATTGCAAAGTTTGTGTCTGTGATTTTAATACTTCACTACAATTTTAATACACGATACTTGATACTAGCATGAGTAGACAGTCATGTATGTACATGTATTTATTCACTCTGGTCACATTTCACAACAGCCTGTTTGGCTTCATTCCCAAAACCCCATCAACACTCTCTCCATCCACCTTCTGCCCTCCTGTACCTCCTCTTCTCCTCTCACCCACCCGCGCCTCCCATCTGGCCTTCATAAGGGGTGTGTGGGGAGGGGGTGTGAAGCAAGCTGATTGGATGATGGAGATAAGCTTGTTTATATTTTTTCACGGAACTTCATAGAAATAGATAAACTTTAAAAGCTGCAGATGGAAGCGACTTGTAACAAGAATTTATGACTGATATGGGTAAAATAAATCCTTAAAAACTAGCAATGTGACAGACTGGCCCTTACAGCAGTTAACACAGCAATGCAAGTTATTTTTGTATGCAAAAAAGAACTCTTTCTGGTATTTGTATAACACATCTTCTTCAGTGCTCAAAGTGGCCTTTCTGTAAACTGTTTTATATAGATATGACACCAGTAGATGCTGCTTCCCACCCCAGCTGAGGTGCTGAGCACAGATGGGGGCAGGTGGGCTTGGCTAGACTTTGATTGGCAGGTGCGTAGCGTGGCACGTGTGTTTAGCGAGCGACACACTCTCCTCAGCTCGTGCTCCAGTTTTATCTGGGGAGTTGGAGCGACTGTTTGACTCGGCAACATGACACTGTTGCGCGCAGCTGCTTTGCCTAGCATGCGTCTTTAGCACGCACACGCCTTGAAGATTAAATACGCGGAGGCTACGTAGAAGCACAAATTGTCACCTCACATTAGCTTGGATGCCATTGGTTGTGTTTTATTACGCTTATAAACTCATTAACAAATACACTGCAAAACACACAGTTGTGCTCCCAGTGGATTTTGGCATGTCTCCAAGGAAAGGCAGATGCGGGTAATTTATTGTAAATGCTACGAAGTGTGCCGCTGTCCGGAGGGGTTTCCCTTTTGGGGCCCCTTCCTCTCATTCGCCCCTTTTTTCAGCCCCTTTGGGGGATGCTGATGACCTCAGTGATAAAGAGAGAGCAGCGTCCCTGTCCATCTGCTCTGTGGGACCACCACTGAGACATCTGGCCTGGAGAGAGAGAGAGTGATGTTTGTGAGCACAGGGCCTAATGGGGTGGTGTTAAGTCTTTGCACCCCTCTGCAAATGCATAGGTGTAAATATGGTTCACATCAGTGTCAAGCCACGTGGACATTTGGGGGGTGTGAGAGGTCACATTTAACCTTAATTTGTATGTATAGCCACTGTGATAAGTAGACTGGGTTTAGTTTCTAAAGTGTCAAGATGTCAGGCCTCTAGCATTGCATTTACCTCCTATTGGATAGCTTTGAGTATTGTAATAGGCAAAACAGGTGTTAAAGAAGTTTAAGATTAGATTAGATTCAACTTTATTGTCATTACACATGTACAAGTACAGGGCAACGAAATGCAGTTAAGGTCTAACCAGAAGTGCAATGAGCAGTAAAGTGCAGGTTATTTACAGATTATTTACAGATATGATGTATTGACTAGACTAGAATCATTCATTCTTCCAAATAGTAATATAGTTTCATTAGCCTGACTGTAGGAGGTTAATTGTTGCCAAGCAACTTTTCAGATTAGAATATTATATAAGATTCTACTGATGTGTTGTCACAGGTGTGTATTTTGGCTAGTCTGCAAGTGCTTTTAACACAGCTCAACCGGTCAGACTTTCTTATAATGCGAGAACTTAAAAGTCATACTGGTTGTTAAAGTGTCTGCAATTTTGGGGTCATTTGGGGTCAAGTTTTACCCTAATAAAGAATCTGTGGTATTAATCTTGTTAAAAACAAGAAATTGCTTGTATTGCAGGATGTGTCTTGTCTGAATAGAGACAACTCTAAAGTCATTGTTGTGGACTGCAAGCGGGAAGCCTTCGGTCTCCAGCCTTTTAATGGCTTGGCCCTGCGCAAGTGGGATGGCAATTCAGAGGATCGCGCACTTTACGACTTGGCTGCTTTTCTTAAAAGTGAGTACATTTGTAACCTTGTGGACAACTGTAACAGAAATGTTTGAGTAAATTGGTATTGTTGTACTATGTTGTTGTGCAAATGATTTGGCACCATTTGACCCCATGTATGATTTGTAGCTATTGCCATCAGTGGAGTGGAAGATGTACGTACAGTGCTGGAAAACTACGCCCACGAAGAGGACCCTATTGAAGCCTTCAAACGAAGACAAGCGCAGCTCGCACAGGTACTTTGTTTTTTACCATTTTTAATTGCCTTCCTTCACTAATTAATTCTAACCAGGCCTACTGGTTAGAATTAACTACTTTCTAGTAGTTTTGATCCTCAGCAACTTTTTCTATTGACGTAAACAACTTTTGTCAGACTATATGCTATATTGTAATATAATATTGTAAATAATTGCTGCATGTGTGTTTCTTTGTGTCCATGTAGGAAGAAGAGCAGAGACTCTCAGAACTTTCTCAACAGAAGCAGCAGGGATTTTCATTAGGTTCCATTGCGGGTCGTTTTTGGTCCCGGAAGCAGCACTGAGGGCTTGTCCTACTCAGCCCCACCAGAGATGGTCCATTATGGACTGTGACTGGCCATTAAGATGCGGGCAAAACATCTAATCATCTAAACTGAATGGACGCTACCTTGTTACGGATGTGAGGTGCTTGGCGCTAAAAACAATCTATTCCGATGTAGTAGATGGCACTTCTTGGACAGCAGATGGTTATAAACTGTTTTAAGGGGGTTCACCTGCTCATCCTGGTTGGACCAGTTCCTGTCCACTGATTGGCTCCCCTATCTCTGCAAGAGCAAAGAACTGCATAGTACCACATAAACTGATGAACGATACTGTTTCTATTATGTAGATCCTGCTGTAGGCACTAGCCTGATATTAGACTTTAAAAATGGCACATGGATGCCAGTTTCATCTATAAGGAATCAGCTATTGGCTCTCATGGTGCCATCGAGATGAGTCGTTGTCATGGTAACACTGTTGCCGTGTGATGAGGAGAACCTTTAACCATGTGAAGTCAAATAAGATGAACTCTGTCTGGTGCTATTTCCCTTCATGTCCGAATAGCCCTTCACGTCTTAAGATATGCTTGTGGAATGTTTTTGTATTGCTGTTGATGTGAAAAGTGAACCGTGAATAACATCACCAATAAACAAACCAAACGTTTGTGTGGTATTGTTGTGTTTAAATTCCTAGATGATGTGGTTATTTTTATTTGACATTTCATGTTGTTAACGCATCATAATCTGCATCTGTACCTTGTCATTTGTGTTTTTTGCATAACACTTACTCAACTGGTTTTCTGAGCAAACAAACAGCATTCCTGGAGTTTAAGTGGAACACTTCAGACTGTACTTGATTTGAGATCTTAACCTGGTTGTTTTTCATAGTGCAGAGCAGCTCACCATGGCCACATACACGGCCTTACTGCATTTTGTACATGTTCAAGAGAAACAGGATACATAAAGCAGCTGTTGTCTTTGGGTCAGCTTTAATAGTATGATTCACCAATTGCAACAGCACTGCTTGCAGTGAGGTATCCAATATTTTTATATAAAGTCTTACCAAGAAAAACTGGAGACAACTATGTAGTGTGAAACATGGCTACAATAATCTTTATTTATATCCAATGTTTGACTACTAAAATACCAGATAAGTGAAATGGCAGACTAATAAATGAGCTACTCCATGTGGCTGCAATTGGTGACTTAAATTCATGTCTTAAGTTTTTTGACACATTTGTGTAGCTGAATCAACATCAATAGAGGCTTGTATTCAAAATGACCTTTATAAATTAAATATAATTTAACAATTGCAAATACGTCAGTTGTGATTTTCACTGTATTATCTTTCCATTAGTTAGGTTTTTAATGTTCATAGAGGCCCATCTGTGCCGCCACAATACATTTTAGAGCCAATAAATGTTGTGGTTCCTGAAATCAATTTATCTGTATTTTAGGTCAATACTGGAATCTGTTATTTGCGCAGTGTTACACACATTCATAGCCTGTCAATAACCTCTGTGACCGATTACCGACCTGCGTCTGGGCAGCACGCTTCAAGGCGCACAATTTGACGCAAATCAGCGGCACAAAATGCGACGTGTTACTTTATTTTCACACCTCCGAGTCTGACAGACGGACACGTGCCATTATGTCCTTATGGCAACATCTGAATAGCCTGTGTCTTCACCCCACTGTATTGCAAGACACAAGATGGAAAAGAACTGAATAAGCCATTGAAGAAGTTAATGCATGAACATTTTGAAATGGTTGCCCTATATTTAAACAGACCTGCTAAATAAATTAATCCATTTCGGTGCAAAACTTATTAACAGATTGTTGACCGAAGATGTAAACAAATGACGTGCAAATAACGTAACACCTAGTGCAACAAGTACACAGGGAGCATGAGAACCGGTCTGCTTCGAGCACGGCGCGACGCGCTTCACACCTGGACAGAGGGCATCAATTCACATTTATGAGGGCACTGCGCCTTCTGCCAGACCTAACACCTCTCCAAATCTGTCGCCATGTGTCATTCCACCCCATGTGCCAATCCTCCTCCTGCAAAAATTCACAAGTGCAGACACGCTTTATCCCACAATCTCTTACACTGTTTTGGATGGTAGACACGTGGATGGGGAAGTGTTAAGTACTGGCGCGCAAAGCAAAACGGCGACTCCGTAATAAAGCTCGTCTTTATTTTTGCAGGCGCTAAACCCATTACACTGGTGACTTTGGTACAGTTATCCCCGAGGATGGGGTTTTATGTAAATTTGTTTGATCATTTACCAGTATCTGAAAACACCAGAGATGCGTGTATTCGATTGAGCCGGATGGCTATTGATTTTGTGACTTTTTCCATCTTCACTCTCTTCGCGGAAGAAACATAACGGGCACGCGACTCTTATTTAGAGGCACACGTACCCAACATAAGCCGAGCGTGGACACAAATCAGGGGTATATAAGGAAAACGCATTATATCAGTGTTTTTAGGGGAAATTAACGTAACAAACTCGCTATAACTATACGTCCCTGTCAGTTTTTCCTTTTTACACAAATAGCAGCTCTTGTTTATGTCTTAATTGTCTGTTTATCAGAAGCGAAGAATCCAGACTGATCTTATAATAGTTCTTATAATAACCTTATAATTGCTGTTGTTATAAACGGACTAAACAATAGCAAATCTACCTAATTCCCAATCTCATGGAGATCTAGTGGGCAAAGCGTGCCTGGGGTAAAGATGGGCCAGCGGAGGCACGCGCTGCTCTGATCAGCATTACAATGGAAACGAGCAACAGTTTGGAGTTTGTTTTCTCTGTTTATAGTCATGCCACAGAATAAACCTACCTATAGGTTAAAATATAGCATCAGAAAATCCGACGTATAATTCAATTTATACTGCGCAAAAACGTATTAAATCAACCTTGCTCCGACAAAAAAAAGCATGAAAGACAAAATGAGGTGATAGTGGTAGAAATATACAAGCGTATATAATAAAACAGATACGGGGATTCAGTAATTTGTGGATGATTTAATAACACCGAGGTGATGCTGTCAGAGAGCGAAGTTTCACCGTGCGCAGGTGCCGAGATTATCATACAGCTGTATCCCATACACTCATACTGTCTTACTCCAGAAAGCAATTATCTGCCATCTTAAATGCTCTACT
>JBAJNP010000643.1:68427-84577 GCA_036877545.1 Yasuhikotakia modesta | reverse complement strand
GACAGAGAGAGAGACAGAAAGAGAGGGCGAGTCGGTGACAGTCTGTGGACAGTCAGGAGCTCTGAGGAAGCGGGAGTTTTTGCAGCGTTCCCGGCTGCGGCTGGGCGTCTAGCAGGGAACCTGTCAGGCGACGCTGTGTGTTATCTTGAAAGGCGAGTGATTAATGAAGGCAGCGGAGAGTTTGGGTACGGAGGAGGCGGTCGGCGAATGATCAATCTTAATGAGCTCTCCTGCCGACTGCATATTAACTGCAGGGGATGTAATGTATGGCTCACGGAGGGCTTCTCCTCCTTAAGACGATAACGAGAGGAGACTTCATCTCGCACGTGCGCCTCCACTCAAGATCCAAATTCTCCTCAATGGATGATGGCATAATAATAATCTGGAGTTGAACTCTCGCACCTCTGCAGCAGATGATTCTGAGCATCCACACAGTGTTAACAAGCAGCAGATTCACTGAAGGTGTGGGCTTGTCATCTTCAGATCTGAGATGTAGTTTCTGACACTGCAGATGGACCAGGTTTGAAAATTCGGTCCAAATCTGCCAAGAGATCTGAAGTCTCCACATCAGCACCACAAAATTAACCTCAGGGTGTTTTAGAAAGCTGCAGGCACAGAGTTTAGTTCCCTTCAGCCTTCATTTGGTTGGTTTGAAAGGATTGTGTTTTGGGTTCTGTGAGGCTGAGGTACCACGCAGATAGACTGCAGTACATGGCTTATATTTTGACTTATATTTTACCTCACATTCTGTAGAAAACCCAAGAAATACAGAAACACTGAGGGGGAAAAAAAAATATGCTTTTACAATGTTGAACAGAAACTGACTTTTGGGAAGAGCTGAAGTAACTAAAATCACTAAAATCAATAAAAGGATAATGAAAATAGACAATAAACAGTAAATTTCATTATTGATTAGCTGTACATGGTGAAAGTGAACAATAAAGGCACAAAGTGTAAGAAAGCACTGAAACATTAAATAAAATGCTTCAAAAAACATTATGGGTATATAGCCATATAATATATGTGGCCATGTTTACAAAGGGCTTAAAAATGGTTCAAAACAGCTTCTCCTCAAAAACAAATAAGCAATTAATAAAAACAAAAACTAAATTCGCACATTGTTTTAAAAACAGTGATTACAGTAGAAGCAACATACAGATTCATTAACAATCATAAATGTTGTTGGTAATGCTAACATACTGTAATTCAGAGCAAAAAATACAATCTAAACAAGAACGAGGTGTTAAAATCTTGAAACATCTTCATCTAGCTGTCAGATTACACATACTGCATTAAACTCACACGTTATATTGAACGTAATGAAGTGTGAAGCTGATGAATTTTGAAGACTCAAATTTCCTCAAATCACACCAGAAGATACTTGCTGCTCAACTTCGTTAAACTATGAAATTAAAAAAGTAAACTTTATTAATTAAATACGTCTTCATTTTAGCCTTGACATGAAATCTTTTATAATAAATCCTGATATACGAGCGTACAGCCTCTCTCAGACGACAGAAATTAACTTCACCATCCATCAGTGAAGACGGTAAACAACATCTTTTCTTCCAAAAACCAAACCTTCCTCTTAAATCTGCAATCTGTAACTTTCGTCTCTGTAACGCCATCTCTGTGTGAAACCTACAATTGCAGTTTATTTCATATTTTCATAAACAATTGCAGTTTCATACCCCACACAAAATAATCAGATAGATTTCATTTCTATTTATAGACTTCAGTCATCTGGTCACAAACATCTTGCTTTTAAAACAGGCTCACAAACAGGTGCATGATGGGAAAATTTGGTATTCTAAACGTGTAAAATTTAAAAGCGATAAATATGAATATGGCACACAGACAGGAAGGGTCTGCGATCAGATCTCAGAACTCTCTCAAGGTTTGTGAAGGGAAAACTAAAAACTCTTCTACAAAGCCTGACCAGTTGTTAGAAAAAGCCTCTAAATTTGTTAAATAGCAATAAATGATCTTCATGCTTTGATGCAGTGCAGCTATTATAAGGCTGTGTCACACAAAGGTACTGCAGTAATCTAGCACCATACAGAAAACCCAATAGTGTCAGAAGTCTCGGCCCGTGGGCCAAATACAACCAGAGCCAGCGCTGACTTGGGGAAAAACATCACAATTAAACTATGCTAATAATATGCAAATAAGCTCTTTAATTTAATGTGTGGCACCTTATGTAACACAATTTTCATTACACACTGTAGCCTGAACTTACACAAACATGCACACATTCAAGTCACACTTTCTGTTTAACCCTGAACCTACAGGGGGAAGCAGTAAGATTTAACAAATAAAAACATTTTTGTCCTGTTCAGTACTTCAACTAATATGACAAAAAAACAACTTTAGGAAAAAAATACAGATTTCTCATTAGCGGCTATGATTCAGCCTAAAAATATACATGCATAATAATGCAAATCTATGCATAAATACCATCACGTTTACCTCTGTTAGGACAAAATGTTCATTGTTAGCACAGATTTGCTTAAACAAAACCCAAATTGTCCACCGACCTTGTTATTTCAGATTAGCTCCTAAGACTATACAGAAAAAACAGCTTTTAACTCTCTTACAATGTCTGAAAGTTACGCTGGGCTTTTCAGATAAGCCTGTAATTAGGACACACAATGACAGCATTGTTTTAATAAATGCACACAACTGCACAACTGCATGCAGAACAGCGCGCAGCCCTGCATCAGAGAGGGTCGCTGCGAGGGTGGCCCTGTATCGCAGTGTTAATCATCTGTCTAAACTGATTAGTTTCCTAATTGAACAGCTAACGCTACGCGTGCCATTATAGGTCATTTGTCTGTAATGGCAGGGGAACGGTGCTTTGAACACACGCAAGCTGTTGCTAAAACAATCGCAACCCTTGTGAACAATGCTTGTGTGCTGATGCTTTCAACCAGAGGCTGTTTTATTTACAGTGATGCATCCTGGGATTTGATGTTCTGTGTAAACTGAACACTCCTGGAGGTGTTCATGAGCAGACAGAGACTCGTTTTTTGCATCTACACTTTCATCTAGACACATTGAAAAACAATATAAACGACAAAAGCTTTTGCAAGCCAACAAGGGAGCTTTCCGTGAGTTCTGGGAAATCGCATTTCGTAAACAGAACAAAGAGACTGTCCGTTCCTCGTGCTGGAAATGCGACGGTTGCGATATATATAAGCTCGCATCGTCCATCACGGTTTTATCCCTGCAGAGCTGCAGCCAGCCATCATTTCTCAAGTCTCTTCTCATTAACATGCATGCGAGTTCATTTATATCTTGCACAGTCCTTGAGCCGCAACTTCCACTCCACCACGTGCGGCTCTCGTCGCAGGGAATGCTGGAGCGGAGACGGAATGGCCCGGGGCCGATCTGTCTTAATGAGACAAGGAATTCTACAAAAAGTCTGCGTTTGCCTCCGTGTCAACGGCCCACAAGCGTGTCTCGATTTATTCACCGAGATGGAACTCACAGGGAGACAGAACAGCTCTTGATAACGTGACTGTCATTTTCAACCACACGGATCAAAGTCGGACGTTCTAGGGTCGCTTGGATGTGGAAGACGGCATTCCGGGGAAGAGTGGATGTGCTATCTGGCTGTGCCTCTGAATTCACACGCACACACAAACACACACACGCACAAACGCACGCACACAAACACGCACACACACAGAATAAATTCACTCTCACATTGCACTTGTTGATTCAAAGATACAGCCAGATGATAAATCGCTATTTCAAAAGGAGTGAGTCACATCTATTTGTGATTTTGCGTACTGTATATGTGTGTTTTTAAACGTGGCTACGTTACAACATAATCCTTTTACTTTAGAACACTGTCGGACAGAAAAACACCAACACACAGCCTAAATTTTACAGGCACAGCCATGACAGAAGAGCAGCCAGAATCTCAGCACTCCGCTGATGAGACATTCGGTTTTATGCCAATTGGGACCGATGTCTCGAAAGTCTAAAAATACACACTCAGGCTTCAAATCATTGCTGTTTTGTTGGGAAACACAGCATTTTCAGGCAGTTGTTTGTTGAGAAACAACACATTTTGAAACATTTCTTTCCTCCTGAGCGTCAGAGCGGCACCGACGGGCTTCTCCAAAAAACAGCTGTCTGCCTAAAACACCACATGTCAGTTACAAAGACTATATTTTCCAACTTTTCAATCTAAAAGACATATTTTTTTGCTGATAAGGCCCCGCAAACAAATATAAATCATGGCAATAACTCTAAAACAACAACAATTTGTGAGACAGCACCAGTACTCAAGTTTAAAGGAGCCACATAATTTTTGTTTCTAACAACCTTTCATGTTTGTCACCCATATTGTGAGTCCAGATTTGCTGATATCCGATTGGCTTAGATGTCTTAGGAGGGCGGGTTTGAAAAGAGAGCGTTCGGTTGTAGAATTAAACCTAATTATAATGTCAAATCTCAAATTATATTGTCAAATGCAATACATGTTTTAACAGCTTTAAAAAAAGAAAATGCATGAAAGACATTTTATTTTTCAAGAAAATACAGTACAGTACAGTACAGTAAAAAGTCCAGCAACGAACAGACTACCAAAGACTAAGCTCAATTTTCCTAAAATAACTGGATTCTTGAAATCAAAAGCAGGACATTAGAAACAGATGTTTTAATAAATGAACGTCAAGGTCAGACAACTTTAGATCTTAGTCATTTTTGATTAAATGGGAATTACTGGAAACCTGAAAGCGAAGCTGGACTCACAAAAGGAAGTTATTTAACTAATGAGCTTCTCTATCTGCTCTTTAGATATATACAGTACATGCTGAAAATACCTCCCTTTATTCAATGATAACACACATATATATACAGTATATGTAAACTCATATTTATATAGAGAGTGAATCATTTCCATATACCTAATTTCTATATAATTATATTTGTAAATGTATGTTTTATATATAAATCATATATATATATATATATATATATATNGTATATATATGATGTTTTATATATATATATATATATATAATTTAATAAACTGGGGTATTTTTCAGCATGTACTAAATGTGGCATCAGTCATCTTTCAGTGAATTTGAAAACTGCTTTTTTTTAACACCCCTAAGCACTTTCTATGTATAAGTCTATTCAAACAACGATGGTTTCAGACAAAAGGATAAGCTACTCCAGTCAATATTCTAAAGCTCACAGGTCTAGTTTGCAAACACTTTCTTTTGAGAAGAGATTTCCAGTGTCAGTTTTGTATCGTGTCACATCTCAACACACTTGTGATGCGTCACTTTGGGCTATCATCATACAACCTAAATCATTCAAGAACCGCCTACTTACCCGTGACACCATCTGATCCGACCAATCACAGAGCAGCATGTAAAGTAGCACGTACAGATTTCCTCACCGACAAAACACAGAAAACAAATCTAGTTTAACTGCCACTAAGTGCCTCAAACAAACCCTCAAGTACGTTTTAAAAGATATTATGCTTTTAACCTGCCAACCTTTGTTCATTTCAGTGATTAGTTTTCCCACAAAACTGCATATTGTTTAAACCAGGTAACTTGTAACCACGGTTTCCACTAGCTGCTGTCAATTTTGCGTCAGGCGGTGGGGGAACGGACTGAGGGGGGTCCGCAGGCAATCTGTATGAGGTCCAGGCTGCAAGCGAACAAAGAAATAACAGGCCACTAAATAAATCCCTACAAAACATCAGACAGTACAGTCTGTCCAAAATGTTCTTGGAAAACAGTCCAGATCTTACAGCGCTGAACAAAGTAAATCTGCCCAACACTGTTTGATGGGAACATTATTCAGCCGTGTCTCTTATATAGGGCCGTGGCACAATGAACAGTTTCTCTGTCCTACTGTACCAGGAGCGAGAGCGAGCCTGGATTTGGTTTTACTGCTGTAGTGACCTTGCCAGTTGTATTTAAGCTCAATGCATTTGTATTAAGAGAGAAAACTTCACACTTTACACATCGTTTGGGCTGTGTAGTGACCTGTGAAAGATTTGTGCGTCTTTAAAGGGTTTTATCAGCAGGCAACGGGGCCAAAACAACAGGGAACCAAGTTTTCTGTCAAACAGAGCTTGAAGTGAAGTGCTCTTACACACTAATTTGGTCAACAACGCGAGACACGAGTTTCTGAATAAATCAGCTATCCATCAAAATAGCAAAAGTACCAGATGCTGTTTCTGTCAGTTACAAATGTCCACAAACAGAACTGTAAAACTACTGACTGATTATAAACAGGTTCCTCAAATTCTTCTCTCTCATCCGCTATTGGTTGTACAAACAGATAGTACCGCCTCCCACTCGGACTCAGACAGGCCAATATAAAAATGTCACAGTACTTACAATGTTTGAGGAAAAATAACCTACACACTGATTTAAAAATGATGGACCTGGATAAACCGAGACACCAAAAATCACAGAAGTACTACAAGACCCTATAGAAAAGTAAAAAGATTTTTGTAACAAAATAATCTGTTCTAAAAAAACCTACAAAATACTAAAGCTATAAAACCCTGCTAAAAAAAACAGTTTAAAGTAGTTGTTGCTCTTATCTGACCAGTCAGTTTATAAAGCTAAACTAGTCTGTTGGGGTGTTAGACCAGTTAAACCCAGTAAACTGTTAAGCTGGTTAAGAATGTTTTTTTAATCAGGAAAAAGCAATACAATATCTCCATGCCTGATACCGTGCATAATACCTCTTTATTGATACACATAACAGTAATACAGAAAAATAATGTGTCCTACAAACCAATAGTAAACCCTCATTCGAAAGATATAAACCAACTGGAATACACTGTTATGTAAGACAAGCCAAATCAGTCTGTTAGTTCTCACGACAAGCGACGGATAGCGGCTTCAATAACGTTGTTTTAACTGTGTTTTGACCATTTAAATTGCAAAAACGCATGGAAAGTCTAATCTAATTGGCTCTTTTGCATCTTAAGAGACAATTGCAAGTTGCATCGATGTGGAAAGTAAATTGCACTCATTTTATAGAGCTCATAAAAAAAATCAAATGAGCTTAGAAAGCCAATCTAAACTAAGATTAAAAGCTTCATTAAATGTGGAAATTGCTCAGGGAATACGGAACATCTGTTTCTGGACTGACACAGTCTCGTCCAAGGTTATCTTGTACAAACAACAATTTACAGCCCTGAAAACAGTCAAGATTTCACAGCAGGAAGCTCCAGAACAGACGCAAGTTTTGGAGAGGTCTGCTTAAGTGATAGTTGTTTCAGCATTGAAATCGTTGACCTTGATGGGTTTTTTACGAGGTGCGTTTTAACACTTGCTGACATTTTTGCGGTCAGTTTTTCCTGCCAACACTAGATGCAACATCCTAAAAAAGATATTTCACAACATCCTTCATTAGTTTCAAAAGCACAAGGTAAACTTGGCCAGTGAGACCCGCTTACCTTTTGGATGGCTCGGATCTGTGAACTCGTACTTCCCCATTCCGACTGTTCGGAGCATCTGGAGCCCGTTTGGGCCTTCCTGATTCGCCAAGGCCTGCGTGGGCTGACCCGTCGCCTGTCCGTTCATTAGCGGCAGGGCGGCGGAAGGCAAAGTGGGCATCTGCATAAGCGGGTGAGTCATGTGACCGTTTCCCACCACGCTCTGAGGGGCGGGGTGGACTACCTGGCCCGTCGTCGTCAGGGGCGACGGGGTGATTGGCGGTTGGCTGGTGGCGTAGGGCGACTGGTTCTGTAAGTTCAGGACCAGGCTGCCCGCTGACTGGGACGAGACAGGAGGAAGTTGAAAGTGGGCAGTCATGAGCGGATGATGTGGGGGGGCGGGTGTCTGGATGGCCGGGGTCACGCCGATGACCGGCGACTGGACGGACACACCTTGGCTGTAGGCGGGAGGTTGAGGCATCCCGTACAAATGAGCCAACAGGCTGGGCTGCGTGGCTGCAACCACTGGCGGCACCCATTGGGGACCTGAGGGGTACAAATACAAACCAGGTTAAACTTTAGGACTGTCACAATAGCAAAAATAAGAAAACCTATTAAATGACAAACAAACAGCTAACACACAGCATGTGGCCATTACTGAGAGGAGATTAATTTGAGAAACCCACACATTTGCTTATTTTCTCCATTAACTAAGAAATTGCAACTGAAAGTCACAGTTGTGGTGGGTTACATTATATTATTTCAAATGTAAATACATTAAAGCTCATTTTGTACACCAACTCACAGATGTCTCAAAGCTAACAGCCAAAAATGACATTTTTATTTCATGAGGTCTGTAAGAGAATCAGAGGGTAAAATCATGGAAAGTCTTCAGCACATGTTTGTCTGTTTCCATCTTTCCATCAGTTATGTCTGTTTGGGTCACAGCAGAATTTGGGTTTGGTTCTGGGTGTGGGACTTACTCATAATTCCTTTTTTTCCAGTGTCACAAGGGCATCCAAAGTAAAATAACTTTCTTCATTCATTATTCATTTTTCAGGGGTCGAATTAGAGTCATTCACCAATGCAGTGATACAGAATTACTTACAGACTCAACTGACGTGACTGTACCTTACAAAAGAAGCAAAGCAGAAATAAATCACAGAAATATCTTCAACTTGTGGTTTAAATTCAGCATCTCCACACGTTACTGTATCGCTGTAATTTCAGAGACAGGCAGATATATGTTTGGCAGAGGCTGTGAGCGGTTACACACTGGAGAAAACTGTAATGGAACATTTGATAGACAGGAATGTACAAGGTCCATGTTGCCTTTAGCGAAAAAGTTTGAGAGTTGATGATAAAGTTGTATTTTGGAGTATGTGGGGGTATTGTTTTGTAAAATATACTCCATGTTTCTCAAACTCTGCCTCTAGCTGACTGGCTCTTTTTTAAACACAATGACATTCAGAGATTTTCTCAGTGAGAATGTGATTCACTCTGAACACCTGATGGTATCTCAAGCAGATGCACAGCAGACACAGAAAATATGAGCAATATTCTCCTCTTAGGGAAAAGAGGTCAAATTAGACACCATCCCAAATCTTTTACAACACACAGATTCAGCGTCGACCAGTGTCACAAACTTCACAGGATCAAAACCAGAGTGATGCTGCTTACAGAAATTACCCACAATGCAACTGGGCACATTTCAAGAATATGCACTCATGTTCACTAAGTCTAATAAGACACAAATGTACTATAGAGAACGTATATTTTTCAAATTTAAATGAGGTATGTGCAACTATATGTTACTATATGTAAATGATAGCTACACTC
The DNA here is from genome assembly GCA_036877545.1 of Yasuhikotakia modesta. NCBI lineage: Eukaryota > Metazoa > Chordata > Actinopteri > Cypriniformes > Botiidae > Yasuhikotakia > Yasuhikotakia modesta. The sequence goes on along the minus strand of JBAJNP010000643.1, from coordinate 75,312 downwards.
ACATTCAACTCACACACCAAAACTATCAGAAGAAATTTGCTATTACCCAAAACTAATTCACTGAGCTTTCGTGTGTTTCTGCACCGCAATCAAGTCTTTTGACAAAAAATAAATCAGATTATTTAAAAAAATAAATAAATGAAAATAAAACTCAATTATAGCCTCTAGCGTTGAGGCGCAGAAAGGCTAATGAAATTAACAGTATGGATTCTGGCTTTGATTGCTCACGTAATTACAATGTGCGCAGAACAAAAATCAGTCGTTTTCTAAGAGCGCTTTTGTTCCTTGATGGAATTCGGTTAAATCAACCGCTAACTGTTAGCATACAAGGATTTCCGTTTTGAATCGTCTGAATTAGATCGCCAATGAAGCAAACCTGTGTTATAAAAGTGGAAACTTCCAAAACTTTCAAGTAAGGTTAAAAAAAACCCTTAAACTGACGTGAATGGATGCCCTCATAGCTGTGATGAGAAGTGTGTTGTTTTTTGTCTATTGTGTTTGTAGCTGGTCTCACTGCTAATAGGAGACACATTTCTGCACTGAAGTGGCCCTAAATATGTCACCTTACACTCAGTGTTGTCGAATGAGGGGAAGTTGAGTGGCATTTTACTTTGTGTTTTGCGGAAGGTGCCGGAAGCGGGACCCTGTTGAGCGCAACACAATGCTAATGTTCCCTCCTTCTGTGAGCTCTCCGGTTCCTTCTAAAACGCCACAGCAGGAGGGCCCTGTGGAGGCCCCGGGGGGTTTTGGAGAGGCCAACACACTGGCCTCCTGAGCATTACCGTCCAATTTCCCATATATAATCGCTCAGATAAGGCTAGTCATGTCAGCAATCTATCTTTATTAACATAATTCTGGCTCTAGCCAACAGAAAACATAAGTGTAACAACACCCTTTTCCATGTTAATCTTCAAAGAAATGTTTAAAATGTATGTCCATCCTCAAATCCAACAGTTAAATCCAGTTTATTCATGAAGAGAGCCGTGTATTGTACATTTTTTATGTCAGTTAGACCCCATGTATTATATAAGCTCAGTTTTGGCTTCCTCAGACTCGACCTCATCTGACCGTCGACCGAAGAAATTCAACAAGTTTTCTTTAGTGTCTCGTGACCATGAGATAGAGAGCTTGAGACCTCCACCAGGTCTGTGAAAACATTGCAGAACCCAACAGGATTCAAGATTCAATACTGACACCACGGCAGCAGAACAAGGACAGAACAATATAAAGCCAATCACAAAACAAATGACACAAAAAGAATAATGTGAAACAGATAAAGAAATGTACAAACTCATGTCTCCTATCGGAAGGCAGACAGAATAACAGAAATATTTACTGCATAGAACAGAACATTCATACTGCAAATCTAATTCAAAGCGACTTACAAAAGAAGCAAAATGCTATACGGTCCTCTATCCCTTCAAAGGAAATCAGTTATAGATTGTCTGTAGAACACAGAGCTGATGGAAGCCATGAATGTGTAAAACATACCTGTTGTATCATTCTCTCTGTGTTGTTTGGTGGGGGGCTCATCTGTCTCCCACGGGGTGGTCTGGTTGATGGGGGTCTGGCCCCACCTCATCCCAGGGGCCAGAAGGAGGCTCTGTGTCTGGGTCTCGCCGGGAGAAAGGCCTGATGGCTGAGGAGAGAACATATATATGCTGGAGATCAGACAATATGACAGTTAATAGCTTTTATCTACACAGTGTGACATTAAACCCAGGTAAACCGTTTACTGTCTACCACAGGCACAAAATGGACACCTAAACGCTGGGATGCTGGAAGAATAAGCAACGTTCTTCGTTTAAAAGGTGATGGTCCTGTTGCAGCAAAACGAGAAGTTGCAATGCAAATTTTTACATTTAGCATCTGTTTTGAAATAAATTCTAGCAGTGTAATAAATGATAGCAGTCCCAGGTGACGGCGTTAGGTTGTGACAACGTTTTCCTAATGTTTCCATAAAAATAAAATAACATGAAGTTTTAGGAATGTGTAACATTTTTAAAACATTCTACTAACAAATAAAAACAGCTCATACACAAACTGAACTCAACTGAGGTAAAAAAAACAAACAGAAAATGAGTGATTAAAAAGCTAAATCTATAAATGATTAATTAATGGAAACATATTTTATTAAAGTATGAGTTTTTTTTTACAGATGCACATTGTTTGAGCCAAAACATACTGGGTCTTATGCAAGTCATTTTGTTTTAACAAAATACGTTTTTTTTTACCCATTGTGAGATTTTGATTACAGCCTATTCATGGATTAAAAAAAAGCCATTTTCCATCCTAATATTCACACTAAATCTGAATAACTGTAATTAAAAAATGCAAATGACAGTTTTGTGTTTATTCTCATTGTATCGTTTGGATTGCGAGATTCTGTCTGTTGCCTCCGTCTTTGAAATTATGAGGCCATAATTACACACCGTAAGACGATCTGGTTTCCCTAATCTGTATTCTCAATTAACTTCCCATATTAGACCAGGACTGGTGTTAAATTCTTACATATAAATGCAAGAAAACAAGAGATGTCAAAAAGACAGTGAATAAACGCCTTCATTATACCTCCTCTGTTTAGAGCTGCAATGCAAAATATACAACATACACACAACAGATTAGCATTTAAAACAGTTTTATGTATAACCTGCAGTTTTATATTTAAACAGAGATGGCAGCAGAGAGGCCAAAGTTATGGATTGCAGCTTTAATGTTACCATAAAGTGAGATTTACACCTAAATTTATTATTTCTTTGTATCATTTGTATTCATTACATGAATACAAAATTCAATGCAAAAATATTAATATTTTCCCACATGTAAAATGTCATTGCATTGCTGCCACCTGGACATATTTTCATTAAACTCATGTCCAGTATTGGAAAAATAAACCATTATTTCCTGAAAACTTTTATCACACAGCGACTGTATCACATTAGTATTATTCACATCTCAAGCTATATTAAACTATTACTGATTCCTCACACAGGGTTGAAAAACTGTGTAAAAAAAACAAGAAAAACAGCATTTAAATGAAAGCAAAGATTGATAGTGGAGGGAGTTTAGAAACTTTGTCTGGCTTGCCTCTCTTTGCTCAACTTTAATTGAGTTGAGGTTTTATGTCAAACTGGCAGGCGTGTGATCCAGGCAGATGAACGAGGCAAGTTCTGGAGAGATGAGTTAACCTTACCTCGCAACCTCACCCTGCCTCACACCTCTGAGTTAATGGAAAAGACCTCGTCATCAACCCACTGCTCCGGCCTGCAAGTTTTTCTCCGATCCATTATCCCCGCCGACCCGCGCTTTACTTCATCAATTTACCCATCATGCATCTCGGTCACCTCCACCTAAAGCCAATTTGTTGTGGGGTTACGCCGCACGCCGACACCGTCAGGGTACGAAACACCTCTTGGTGACCGGTGTGCGGAGATGTGTGGAGAAATGACCTCCTGAGAGCAAACGCTCGGCTATCTGTCCGTACACCAAAAAACCTGCATTCAACTGTAGCGTCGCTCTATGTATCTGACAAAGGTCAGATTCTGGTAGTTCAATACGTACTTTCAAAAACCCACTTCTGGGTTCTGGGACAAAAGGCTACAGAACTGAAAGTAAATCAAGTCCAGGTATCAGTAAATTCGTTTTAGATGGAATATCTGTGGATTCATCTGTGTGTGTGACCTGTGCCGACTGAATGAGTCAAAATGAGCGCCGGCTAATTATGAGCTACAGGAAAAATAAATGAAAAATGTCAGTTTTAGTCTAATTTGAGGTTTGCACAAAAATGAGATCATTAAGCCCTTGTCTAATGATGCTAACACTCCAAATAGCAGTTAAACATCTAAAATTATCTATTTGTACATTTTCTAAAAGGTGTCTATTTCCTAAACCTTTCCTAAACCTTGCTTTAATAATCCATGAAAATTTGCAGCTGTTTGTAAAGTGAAACTTACAAGAAGTAATTTTTTAAAAGTTGCTCATTATAACTCATTTTGCAGCACACATTACACATACGACTCAACTGGTAAAACGTCGGTAGCAACCAAAATTATAGGGTTCAATTCTCATGAGACACACGCTGATAAAATATAAATTTAAATGCACTACGAACATGTCACATTTAAATGCAAAATGTGTCAAGACCTTCAGATACAAAAATAAGCTCTCAAACAAGCATAAATCACACAGCTAATGAACACTGACATGTACAAAACAAACTTGTAAACATGTTCTAACCTTAAGCAATAAGCCACTTTTACATTTATATATTTTACAGACGCTTATATCCAATGTGACCTAAAGCATATTCGTATATAAAAACATACAAATTTAATTTCCCATTGGTAATCGAACCCGTGACCTTTGCGTTGCTAACGCAACACCCTGCCAACGAAGCTACAGAAATACTCCAGTTAATACTCAAAAAATTCTCCACAGCCTGATGTAAGCAGATAAAAACAAACCTATTTAATTCTCCCACCCGCCAGACCTATACTGCCCACCTACCTCAACTTTATCCTAGTTCACAAAAGCAGCCAAACCTCCTATAAAACAGGAAGCAGTGAAAGATGTGAGATTCAGTCAGATTGTTTTCATCTTGTATGTCTTTATGGGTCAGAATTGATTTATAATATTGACTGACAGTAACCTTTTTCTCACGAGTGCGACACGCTGCTCGACATGTATAAAGCTCGATAATTCTTCTCCGCCTCTCGCTCGTTCCCTGTTCATCTCTCAAGTGTTTTCTAATCCTCGTGAAAACGGATGATTTATAACGCGGTATTTGCTGCGGTAATAATCTTATGCATTTCCTATGACCAGCTGTCACAAAATATTAAATCTTCCTTTCTCTGCTCTGGTCTTTGTAATCACGATTCTATCAAAATACAATAATAGAAATCTGCATCGCTGGTGAACAACGAATAAAACACACATTTCAGACTTTTACGGACATCTGCTGTGTTTTGTGTGTGTGTATGTGTGTGTTGTGTGTGTGTGTGTGATAATAGACAGTAAACATAGCAGAACTTGAGTCTACAGACAAGCATTCTGTATGTTCCTGCTTTTTTAATTCATCTCTGGTTGTACCAGGCCTCACATCCCTGGCGGGCCATTATCAGTGTGTGGCAGATGGCTTTCCTGACTCGACAGAAAACAGCCTGGAATAGTGTGTGTGTGTCCTGTGCAAACCAAACAGCCAAAAATAAATGAATAAATAAATAAATGCTCTAATGCTTCTCGGGCACAAAAGAGGTTTAACACATGCAGTCAGTTTACCATTCTAAACATCTTGTTACATGAACGACCGTTTTTCTATTCTGCAGGGGAATCAGAGATGCAGTGATCACACAGCAACATGCATATGTACAGAGTATAAGCATCATATACAGTTGCTTCAAACTTTCTGAAATAGCTTGAGGGACAGACGCCCTTAACAAAACAACAAACTAACACCACACAGCCCACCGCCACTAACGCACAAACATGTACCTGAACCCCCTCAAACGAACTCAAAATCTCTGCCAGAGATTTTTTAAAATAATTTATGCATTACAATCCACTGACCTGCGAAAACCCACAAGCTAAACGCAACACTAGCCTAGCCTGTGTGGTTTCAGAACAAAACCCTTTGTGTTAGTTTAAGCTATTTAAATTATACGTTATTGCAATAACCTTTACGCTTTTACCACCCACAGGGAAGCGGGTAAACAGTGTTGTTTAACGGAGATGATTTGTGTACGTTTTCCAGCGATCATGGCAGGAATAATTCATCAGATGATGGAGAACAACATTATAACCGCATATATACAGCTGATTCAGGGCTCTGGGATACAGTATTGATGCCGTACTGTACAAATATGAACTCAGAATGGACCACTGCCAGTTGTGTAGCATTCATTTTTGCACGTGTTCACTGCTTTGCATACGTCGTTTAATGAATCAGGTTTTACATTTATTCATTTGGCAGACGCTTTTATCCAAACAGTGAATTCAAGGTACACATATTTATCAGCGCTTGCGTTCCCTTGGATCAAACCCACAACCTTTGCACTGCTAACACAACGCTCTTCCAGCTGCGCTACAGGAACAGGAGCTACGACAACACAGACACGCACAGGAACAACGTAGCCGCCGGTCGCAGTTCATCTGACTGGATTCCTCAAGCAAAGACGCTCTCGTAACAAAACGAACTCTGTACAAAGTCATTTTTTATCAGGCTAATGGTGTCACATCATTCAGACGCTCCTCTGACACTCCAAATGTACTCACTGCACCGCATTATAAAGACTACAACTTTTACAATTTAATCTCTTAAATGTCATTTTTAATGCATGAGGTGGAAACCAGATTGAACGCCTCTTACAATGGGTCAATCTTTCCTTGCCCATTTTGAAAATTTAATGACTACGATTTTCTCCAGTACATACTGTAGGGTATACAAATGAGCTAGCAGAAGGTGTCTTTTCTTGGCACAAACCGGATTGGTCAGAAACTATTTCAATGGACCTTATCTGAGAGCACTGCAGCCAAGCATGGATGGAGACGAGGTAAATATCACCATGGTAACCAACTTCCCATACAGCACGGCTGTGAAATGCCTCTCTTGATACCGGCTAGCATACAGTACACCATACAATCCTGCAGTGCCTCGATATGAAATTACAGCTGTACCTATAAATTTACATTCCCCTACAGAATGTGCAAAAAATGTTTATCATTTTAAAACATATGGATCATAACAATACTACCTTGAATAAGCTATTCACAGCTAAACACTTGATGTTTACATATATTGTGTGTGTATATATATATACACACACACACACACACACACACACACACATATATATATATATATACATACAAACATACACATATTAAAAT
>JBAJNP010000643.1:0-68377 GCA_036877545.1 Yasuhikotakia modesta | reverse complement strand
TACACACACACACACACACACACACATATATATATATATACATACAAACATACACATATTAAAATTATATACACTTATTTATGTATATAATATACATAAATATATGTATAAATAAATGTGCAATATTATATACACAGACACATACACATTATATGTAACGCTAAAAAATACACACTATATGTATTGTTTAATGTATTGGAATGTATATTACGCTCCCTGTGTAAAATACATTACAAATGTAAATACATTTCAGCCACCTCTGGGCAGAATTATAAACTATTTGCCGCTTTGATGTGAATTGTATATGCAGTAAAATCACTTACGACGCTGCCGGATGCCCAATCGACTCACAACAGCCTGAGGGGGCCGGAGGTGTCCAATGTCCCAGTGCACAAAGCCACGGGTGTCATTTACTGTAAATGGACGTAGTTTGGCGTAATGGAAAAAAATGTGGCATCGCAAGCCGATGGTGTTTTCACATCATAACAAAGAGCTTCTCTTTGCACTTGAGAGAATAATGAATGTAATTCGGCCCCTTTTCAGACATTTGGGGCCCCTTGATGGTTTCATACATCCTGCGAAGCTCTTGTGTTACCGTACGACAGAGATGCAGCACATGAGCAGCTGAAGTGAAGAATAAGACCGTTGAGTCCGCCGAACAGAGTCTTTTTTCATACCCAGAAAAACAGTGGTGAGAGAGGCCGGTGAGATCCGGCGCGATCTATCTCCTCTTCTCCACCACGCTGTCTAGTGCACCAAAGCGCACCACACATCAAAGCCCGGCAAACGGGAGACAATGGTCCTCTGTCCAACAGGGGGTTTGAAGGCTTCTATATGCCCCTATTGTTCTACTGCCTGGGGCGACCTAAGGCCTCTTGATCAAACGCAAGCCAGGATGAATAGCAACGTGGAACGCTTGAAGAACCCATACGGTGTGTTTTTCTTAGGCTATGGGAGTTGCCGTGCGTTTAAAGGGCTGCGTGAGGCCGTCACGATGCCCCATCTGACAGCTTCTGTGGATCTATAAACAGAAGGCCAAGGGGTACAACAACATCTATTCTCAAAGAGAATTTTGGCATACAGACAGGTTCACCTTGCATGCCATTCTGTTTAAGAAACGCAAACTTATAAAAGAACGGGGCTACAACACCGCAGCAACCAGAGGCTATCTGACCTAGCGGGTCAAGGTCTTGTTAGCTAGCATGGCCCAGTTAGCCTCCACTGGTAGATGCCATAACTACACCATCTGTTTTCATAACATCTTTCTACACTGTATTTTCAACAGTGCATTATCTAATAGAGATAAGAAAAAGGAACAAAAATGCCTACAGGGACAAAAAATAAAACGTGTTAGGAAGCAAACCAAGCCAAGCTGCTTTGAGATGAATCACAATATTGTAACCTTTGATTTGAAGCAAGAAACATTTGAAATTCTGAGAAAAAGACCAAGATACAAAACTGTGTACTTAACGGCTTTCATGATGCAAGGAACTACATATCCCATGAGGCATTGTGACTGGCAAGTGAATCAAAATAATTCTAGAATATAAAACTGACCTGTAGTTTTTTTTAAAAAAGATGCAATTTATAAAAAATATTACATATTATATAATATTATGTCAAAATATTAAAATACACACACATACAATTTCCAATCTAAAATATTTATAATGTATAACAAAAATGTATAAATTGGATAATACAACACAACAACACATTGACAATCTCTGAACTCTAAGCAAGTCTGTGTTGCCAGGTTTATACATTATCCTCACAAATCGATTTCTTTATGGACACAACAAATAGAAATTTAACGTTCAGCGCCCTGCTGTTGCACTCTATATACAGGGTGATCAGTCACATGATTGGACGACCCAAGACCGCAGCATCCGGGTCACGTACGCCCGGGGCGGTTTGTGCCAGCCAGCCACATGCCAGTGAGATAAATTGGGATGCTAACGGATAGCCCTCTCCAGGTATATTAGCTTGGCTAGCACACCTCCCAAACACACAAGCTAGGACATCTCTGTTTCTCACCTCTTGTTTATTTTCCTCATCTCACTCACACATATCCATCCATTCCCAAACACACGGCGGCCACAGCGTTCACAGAAGGAGCGTTTATTCCTGGGAAACAGCAAGAAGGGGCCGGTCTTTGGAGAGGGGGAGCGTGACTCATTCACAAGCGGCAGGACCAGGCGTGCAGAAGACATCTGCTGCTACTGGCATAAACGTGGCGTTGGAGAGCATGTTATGTGACCGACGTGCAGCGATGCTACGAGCTTGGTGTGCAAACGGGGCATGTAGCATTGCACGGAAAAGCGTGTGAGAAAGAGCAAAACTATGGCAGAATAAAGAATTAAACAGGGAATTGAAGTAAGTATGAGTTAGACAGAAGGGGGTTGTCGGGTCAGAAACAGGGCAGCGATGAAATGTTAATCGCGCTCGTGCGCGCCAGCATAACGGATTTCAAGTTGAGACACAAAAAAGGTTCTTAACAGTCCATTAGCCGGTGTTACATTACTCACTAACATCACAATACAAGCATAATACAAAAGTCTTCCTGCATATATCTGCACACAAAATGTTGCTAGAGTGTCCTTAGCGGTTGCCAGAGTGTTTCCATGCAGTGGCTAAGGTGTTTTCAGTTGTTGCCAACATCTTACTATGCTGATGTAAAAAATATTTCAAATGCTGTTTGGTTGCTAGGGTGTTCTGGGTGGTTGCTAGGGTGTTACTATATGAAGACAAGTGTTTTTGGTATGTTGCTATGAGGTTGTGACTGTTAAGGTGTTTTTGTAAAATGACAGTTACTAGAGACATACTAGTAAATACAAATTCCTAAAATCTAAAGTATTCCATTTGTAAAAACTAAATAAATGATATTTTTGTACCGACATCCTCTTTTTTATCATATCATTCAGTACATCAGTGCATGTGCCGCTCTGTTCTTCCTCCAAGCCCGTATCGATTTAGAAACAGCCAGGCAAGGAGCCACAGGTCAGCTACAAAACACGCCACCCACGACCCCACGCGCCTCTCCGGCTCCACAACCATTATGCTCCTATTTTTGTGCATCGGTGAGAAACTTTATTTGCGCTTCTCTTCACATCTCAGTGAACGTCAGCGCACACAAACGCCACCAAAATCAACATTTCAATATCGCCACCTGTTCCACACACATTCCCGCCACAAACAATCTCATTTCTGACTGGAGAAACATGCTGATGAACACCAAGAAAAGGCAAAATGAATTTTTCAATTTTAGTTTTCATCCTATCCCAACATCTCTCACCAACAAAGAGGATATAGTGGCACAGTGGGGGAGGATAGTGGGAAAAAAGAGAGAGAGAGAGAGAGAGAGAGAGTGTGAGTTCAAAAAGAAAGATCTATCCATCATCAGGTGTCATATAATTTCCTTTGACATGCTATTTTCACTTGGCTCGGGTCTGCCTGTTCTGATTCACGGAACATAACTACCACTTTGACCCAAACAGCCGCAGAGAGAAAAAACTCTCACTGGCTCCCTTCTGATACTCTTTCGTTAACCCGCGCAGCTGGACGCCAAAGTAAACAATCAACATGCCAAAATGTGAGGCCAGTTTGGTCTGGATGAGAGCCATTTAAAGTTCTGAATCGCTTGAACCAGAAGCATTAATGTTGATTAGAGTGCAAACATCCAGTCAAATCGTAACCGGACGGCAACAGACGAAGTGGAAAATGTAGTTGGCGTTCGAACTGTCAAAACTGCTTTAACATATTTATTTTAATATCACGCCGCTATTCGTTTTCAAGCGTGCTGTGAAGAAGCTGCTTTATCACTTACACAGGGTTGCCAGAGTTCACTTGTTCTTAAGGAACGTACAGCGTTCCCTGAATAGACAAGTTCACAGAAATGGCAAGAAGATACAGGAAATTTAGTTGCAAACTTGAATAATTAGACTTTCCTGTCAGATTAAAACCAAGGCACATTCGCAATGGTTTAATGGTTGCTAGCATACATCTGTATCTATACTATGTATGAGTTGCATGTTTGTTCAATTATGCCCAAGTTTTGCACACTGGAGTGTTATGCTAGTATGCTAAATAGTGACTTATTAGTGACTATAGAATCTATACTATAGTATCGCTTTGCATGGTTGTTTAATTCTTAAAGTTTGGCACACAATGAACAGCAAAAATCTGAGGTGACATTTCATAAAGTAAAACTCTGTAAATTACTTTATAAATCAAAGCCAACATGAACATTTTCTGAAAAACAAATGAAACTGTGGCAAACCTTCAGCGGTGAATGCATCACATACGGTATTCGCACAGACAGCTGCTTTTATCCATATTTCTAACGCTCGTACATCAACACCCAAATGCTATTAAAACTCAGAGATGTGCTGACACAATTTGTATTGCATTGTGGGATTGACTGATCTGTGAAGAATCCATACAGTCTATATTTTGGCCAGAATGAGGTAATTTACAAGGCGTCCTAAATTTGCGGCCTACCGTGTGGTACAGTTCTGTGATGCCCTGACACATGACAGGCTACTGTGGGAGGGAGCAAAGAATTCTGGGATCTGAGCGGTTGAGTGACACATTGTTCATAACTGACTCAGAGGGCTGATTCAAATTTAATCAAGACTCGTTTTGACTCATTTCATCTCAATGATGGGCCTGTAGCTTTGTGACAGACCCTAACCGTTAAAAATGACTGCTCAATATTGCTGATAAGACACGCAACTGCGGCTGTCCCTCGAGTGTGTTTAAGCCGTAAAAAGATGGGTCACAGGAACACAACGTACGCCGGGTCCCATAAATGCCAGTGATGAGTGCCAGCGGTTTGGACACAAAATATCTGCCGCTTGTCAACAAAAAGACCGAAGGGAGATACAGCAGTAGATACCAGGACTTCATATACTGTGACATTACTGTACTGAGAGAGAAAGACAGATGAGTGCATACAGACAGATGGACAGACAGAAAAACAGATACAGATAAACAGACAAAGACAGATAGCTAAAAATGAGGGGGAAATCACCTATTCTATGACCTGTCAAGTAAATAATAATAATATAAACTCTTTGTGACCCTTCACATTCAACTTAATATATTTGTATATTTTACATTACACACACAAAAAAACTGCCTCACAAGTTTGGAAATATGTGAGAACATGTTTTCTTCACAAGTCACAAGCAAATCAAAATGCTACACTTATCTGAACGATTCTGTTAAAGGGCGGCTCAATACTAGCACCGGTTCCTCGGGTCCCTGGTTCCAGTACCAGTTTTGTGTCCCACAGTCCAGAAATTTGGTTTGGGTGAAATAGGTTTGCAAGCTAATAACAAACCTTCTGATTTACATGTATTCATTAAGAAGGCATACATTTTATCAGTACTTGTATTCCCCAGGAGCGAACCCACAACCTTTGCACTGCTAACGCAATGCTCTACCAGTTGAGCTACAGGAACACAGGGGTAACACTGAATTATTACACAGAGCAGCTGGTGCTGTATTGCAGACAGCGTGTACTGGCCCACTTCCAGCACAGGTTATATTTAGATTATATGTGTTACATTTTTTTGTATTTAGAATAAGGTGACATTTTAATTAAAAAATTGTCCCCTTTATGCAATTATTTATAGGACAAAAAAAGGATAATGGAGTGAGAGATGTTACGCACCAGCAAGAGTGTTCCTGTAGCTCAACTGGTAGAGCATCGTGTTAGCAACACAGAGACTGTGGGTTCGATCCCAGGGAACATGTGCGTCCTACACACCATGATGTATCTTCCAACCAACAACATCCCTAAATTCTTCTCAAATTATTTTAAATGATCAAAGCTTGACCCAAATACAAAACAACAAACAAAAGGTGACATTATATCTATTTTTGTACCGGTGCTTGTTGGTCCAAATAGGCTTTTGGAATCAATAGAGCAAACGTAGCTTGAGGTTATGAATGTATTTAAAGAGAGAAAAGCTGACCGTGGCAAGCAGGAACTTTTAGATATTGTTGACTGGCACAACAAAAACACCAGCACCAAAAATAACAGTACCGCCTCCCCAGAGTTATGATGTAATTTTCCTTGAGACGCAGTAGAAAATCTACTGTGAAAAGGTTCTTTTTTTTCCATCCAATTACCAGTGGGCAGAAATAGCCTGATTCTGTCCTGGCCTTGGGTTTGTCAATGCAGTCACATCGGCAGGAAATCGGGTCATTAAATGGACTAGGAACCCCAGCAGAACGGCTTGCACCGGTTAGGGTGTCTGTCCCAAACCACACGACAGTCAATCATGAGGAAAAATCACAAAACAACACAAAGAAACGCAGCGTGAGTTGTAGGGTTGGGCACTTGCACAACAAGCACCTGATACCCCATTTAATCTCGTGACGAACGGCGTGACTGATGTTTTGTCTGGCTTTTGTTTGTCTGATGAGAGCTGCTGGGAATATCACACTGGGTATCAACCGGCCCTTATAGAAACTACTGTACTGGTACTGAGGTACCGTTGTGGGTTTATTAATATGCGTGATTAACGTACAGTATTCATAAATCAAAGAACGTGTGTGGTACTGCAAGGTTATTCAAAGAATACCCTATTATATTACTGTTGTACTTCATGTTACAGTGGTAAATTGTAATAGCACCCCATAGGATTTATTTAGAGTGGCTAAGAAAACCTGGTCTTCAAGCGGTGACCTTTAAACCCTAAATATCACAATATATAGCTCACTGGTATGCAATAAAATGGTCAAAGAAAAATCTTATCAACTTAAAAGTGGGACCCAAGCCATATACTGTAAAATATCACCGACAAAGCAACACCATAGCAACAACACAGAACGCTTTACCAACCAATCACAGCAGTCCATCATCATGATGAGTTTTTCCACGGCCAATCACCAGCTACATCTGTTTTACAAAATGCAGAACTCCAGTTGTATTTGCATATGGGTGTTTTAATTGCATCTTTGCAGGGAACAAATGCCAACCTGAGAACCACAAGCAAACAAACTTCATGCACAAAAGCAGCACATTTATATTGTGTTGATCTGCTCATTTATTTTCACACTAGCTGAGAATCTCCTTCCTGTATCTTTCAGGAAATAAAGTAGATTCAGCGAACCCGTCACCTCAGCCTCCAGCACACAGGAACATTACAGAAATCCACTTACAAAAATGAGATTGAACTTTACTGCGCTATAACGTTTGCCTGTGCGTGTTTTTCTTTGTTGTTTGTAATTCTTTTTGACAACTAAATGGCAGCTCTCCAGCAACACATTTTAAAGCATCAATGAGCTAAAATACACAAAACGGACGCACAAAGATCAAACTTAAATCTCACAACCTTACCAGGTGTTTAGTGGCCATCTGTTGTTAAGTCTTATTTTGTCCACACACACGCACGCACACACGCACACAAACTAATGAGGCAGTTTCAAACCTCCCAAGAGGAGTTGTGCGGCATTAACACAGTAACAGCTAAAAGATCAATTATATGAATTTTTCATTCTATACTATTTATATAAAAATAAATACATTTCCAATCTCTAAGCCCAAAGATGATACTATAGTCTGGACCAAATTTGCCCCCAATTTATGACCAAATAACCCCCAAACTTCTGCAAAATATTGTTTTGCACACTCTGTTATCAGACCACTTTAGAGAACAAAATAAATTCTGGCTCTACACAAAGCTTTAATAAGTGGAATAAATTATAATATAGTTATCAGGAGAACTGGGAACAGATCAGATTTAAATCTAATTCACATGAGGAGGAGAGTAACATTTACATTCAAATGTGGTTGTTCATCTGAAACTCAAATCAGATTAAACCAGTGCGAACAGCTTAAATCTGGATTCACTCTGATTAATAAATAGAACCTGTAACCTGTCAATATCTACATGCTGTTTACATGCGATGTGGGACGAGGCTAAAACGTTGTATTAACGCAAATTTAGGACGTTAATTAATCACAAAACAATGTGACTCAATGCATCTCCTTGGCATATTGATTTTCCTTTGTTTTATGTCACAGGATTGACTTGTAACACACATTGGCTTCGACACTGAAGGAAATTGTTTGTTTTACTCGAGTTGACCTCTTCACAGACAGTAATTAGGTCTAGACTCACTTTATCAGATTTTAGTGAGCGAGTAATTAAAGGCTTTTGTAATGCGTGAAAACAGGTCACCAAGTACAGATTAACACAAGTGAACAAAACAACCAGAACGCTTCATTTGAATAAAAGACATACTGAAGGATGTTAAGACAGACATTAGCAATTTAAAAGTCTTCTTTCACAAGTAGTTCAGTAGCCAAACTGTGGCCTGTTTACATCTGCCCAGCATCAACAGTCAGACTTATCGACCAATCAGACGCCTCCATAATCTTTCTATTCAATACCAAACCTTACAGTTTTTGCTATTTTGAAATATTAAGTGGTATTTTGGTATATAAAAACTTGCATTTGTATTCATTTGGTTTATGCATAACTACTAATATTACTTAATGCTACCAAATAAATAACAAATTTACATGTACATTAGCCAAGGTTAATAAATATTGTACTATGCTGCTCGCTAGTTCCATTACAGTAACAAATGTTAAGCTACACCAACTAATTGTTAGGGTTACAGAACCATAATACACCGTTACCAAACTGTACTGTACTTATCACTAACTAACCAGAACTCACCATTAAGCACTTCCAGAGTGTTAGTGAGATCCTACACTTGTTTTCTCTTTAACCACCATTAATCTACATATGAACTCACCTTCCAAAACCGGTAACCATGACAAATAAGCTACTGGCAAAAGCAATAAGAAACAGAGGAATAAAAATGGTAATATGACATAACAGCGCAGTAAGAGTGCTACAAAAAACTAAATGGGTACAAACGGTCGGTGTGTTTCTTGCGGTTGCATTCGCTCTACGGCCCATAATTGGTGTGCAGCTGCACTCCAGCGCGATTGCTCTCTAATGGAGATGCATGCGGCCGCATGACGAGATGCAGAAGACGCAGCCCTCGGAGAATACCTCACGAATCCCTTCCACCACCCGGACATTTGTAAGAGTCATTAAGTGCGTTTAAATGAGGTCGTTAAAACTGATGAAATGAGGCAGTATATTTGAGTGTGGATGCAGAAACCATTTTTCAACGTTACACGCTCTGGGCCCTCATCCATCTTCAGGCAAAGGGAGGCAAAAGTCCCGCCACCGCAGCCTTTGGGGGCCAAATGTCAGACAAATAAAATGCACGTAACCGGCCCCATTATCCTGCAATAACAAAATGATAGAAGTATTTGTTTCAATTACGTCCCCGCAGTGGCAAACAGCAACGTGAAGCGTGTTGAGAGGACATGATGTGTGTACAGATGAATTTTGGCAGTGATTATGAATTCATTTTCTCATCTGATAGTGCATGCGATAAATGCGTGAACCGCAGTTCATTTCACAGTTTGGGAGATAATGAAATACTTCTCTCGAGGC
Source organism: Yasuhikotakia modesta (assembly GCA_036877545.1). Lineage (NCBI taxonomy): Eukaryota > Metazoa > Chordata > Actinopteri > Cypriniformes > Botiidae > Yasuhikotakia > Yasuhikotakia modesta. The sequence goes on along the minus strand of JBAJNP010000643.1, from coordinate 58,883 downwards.
ATTGCATGCCCCAGTCCTGCATCGGTGACCCCGCCGCGGCCCGAGGATGCGATTACCCTCGAGGGCCGGGCGATCGATGTAAGCTGGTGTTACAGTGTGAGGTCTGAGTGGTCAAACCGTCAAAACTACAACATCGCTCTTTCATACATGTAAACACACTCACACAGGCTACATGTATGTAAGAGAGTGGATCAACCAATCAGAAATAAGCGCTGTGGCATGCTTATCACCCTCCTGAGGGCAAAACAAAAACAAATTTAAAACTAAAACTATAGGTTTGGTGAAAATTTAGATGATTTGACATCATATTAAAGGGTGTTCCAAGACTGTCTTCTGAATTAGAAGGGTTTTTAAAAATATAAAATAAGTATTTTTATATAAAAAAATTCACAAACTTTTCATCCACATATTAAAAAAATCTAGAAATCTGATTGGCTGAGCAGTCAAAAAGGGTTGCCACATCCTCTGGATTCAAGTATTTTTCCACAGAGCAAGAAACTTGACTAACATTTTAAGCAAACATCATGGAAAAATATTCAATGCTACAACACAGCGGATTACAGCTCCTTTAAGTTTGTGTCCTGTTACTCATAATAATAAAAAAATAATAAACTGTACAAGAGCACTCTATAAAATAAATTCCCTCCTTTTAACAAAACACCAGGCCCCTACTGTTCACACCGAACCAGCCCAGAGTTTATTACCCAAATAATGGAGCTTTTACAAACATTCGCCTGAGAGTCTTACAATCTGCAGAGCAACAATAAATATCTAATCACTCTGAAGGCGTTTTCTCTGGATAAACAGGTATCTGATTTACACTGCTGTACTCTGATGTACCGCGGTATGAGCCGCGTGTTATACATTCCTGCTGTGATCTCAGCTGAAGGAGAATTTGAGACGGCTGCATTTATGAAACATCCTTTAAGCTTCGCTCCCGGAATTCTGCTTACACACGAATCCGGATGTTCCTCTTTTTCCTCTACACCCTGCATGCATCTCATTTTGCCACAATGTATGCATCTCACGTCACACAAGCGCTGTTCAGGTTCGTACGCTACATATTACCAATTGAAATGATTTGGATAAAAAAAAACAACTGCCTAAATGTTTTTCTCTCCCATCACAGTGTATAAATATTAATTTTTTTCTCTTACAGGAAATAAATCAAAATGCCGGCGCCCAAAGCAAAATAATATTACCCTGTAATGATTCCTCGCCCCGTCTCTGGAAGGGCACGAGAAGCCAGATTTTTCCGAAGACAAAAAGGGAACAAAAATGAAGCAAAATTGCTTCCACTAAAGTTCAGAGACATTCTGAACCTTTCAAGACAGCGAGCGCACATTTTATCCCAGCCCCTTGCACCGGCTCCCGTAACATCCCAGAATTTTGAGCTCAGAAATCATTAATTATCTTTAATAAGACAAAAAAACTAATTAATGTTCCATTGTCATGTGAACACCTTGCTGATACAAAGGGGTCAAACACAAATGCTTAGAAACTAAATACACTGTAAGTCTCTTTCAATAATTAGCTGTCAGTCGCTCAGAACTAATTAAATTTCTCTCTCTGCGTCTGATTTGTGATAATAACATTGAAACGTGGGCGCTGAGAATTCAAAAGACAAAGATGAGATGCAGAACAAAAAGATAATACCACAGGCTTACGTATGAGAACATAAAAGAGGTTTTTTCATCTTGGCCTTTTACTTATGTTGCAAAATCTGTCTGTTTACACCATCTGTGTTCATTTTTACTTGTGTTTCCCAATGCTGGCATCACTGTTACTGTTGCTAATCATTAAAATAATAAAAAAACAACCTATAAACTAATAAACTACAAAAACTGAAGTCTGATTACTGATTGGCTGCTCATACGAAACGTTATAACATCCAAATTGTATCCAGTTATGAATCATTAATAAAAATAAAGCATAATTTTAAACAAAAAAATGTAATAAAATTGTAAAAAAAATATATATATTTAGGGGGCACCCTGATTTAAAAAAATGTTGAAGATATGTTTCATTCAGGTTTGAAACAAATGTGCAAACAAACAATTTAATCCATTAAGAACTTAAACTAAGTGCTGAACAAAAAACACGTTTGTCTGACATTCAGGGCAAAACATTTACAAAAGGGACTGTCCATCTATTCAGCTGGATATCTGCATCTGTATTAGACATTACAGTAAAAACTTTTCAGTAAAAGAATAAACCTCAAGGGCGTTTTCCCACAATGCTTTCTTATGCTAATGCTAATAACCTAATGACACAGTGCATTGTGGGGCTTCTCAGAAGCTTAAAACATGAGCACAGAAACCCAAACAGCATTGATTTTACCCCTGATGAATCATAAAACCCACAGTGTAAAACCTTCCCAACAGCACAGGCAGAATAAACAGTGAAAGAAAAGAAAAAAACGTGTGATAATATGTCCCACAGAGAGGTAAGAAACGATCGCTCGCTGCCCTTCAAAAATATTTATTGCGCTCTCTTGCGCCTTATCCTCTTCGCAAGGGCATGATGAAATGCTTTTAATTTCATTATGACCTTCAAAAATCACTGTTCCGTTTCTAGATAATGTTAATAAGAAAGAGAACAGGAAGCATTTGCGAGCGCAACACATGCAGGAATGGAGCGTGGATACTGCATTTTCCCCAGAGAGTCTACACGGGTTGTTTACATTTCTACAGGCACAAGCAAGATTTGACTCACGAACTTGGCTGGTATTTATGATCCTGGGAAGCACCAGTAGTAATTAAGTGAATGGTTTGTGCATGCATGCGATCGCATGTACAGCATGTCATGGCATGCTGGCATGAGATGTGCAGCATGCACTCAAAGCTTCGTCAGGGAACCACTCTGTCAGCCTGTCGCAATACTTGCGTAATCCAACGGGAACATTATTTCTTTTCAACCGTTTGGATGCATATGTGCACAGCCGTTGCATTTAAAGCAAGATTAATCGGATGCTGCTGCAAGTTCTGTACTCAACAACATAAAAACATCATCAATCTAAATGGCGTTTGTCAGATAAAGTCTGGGTCGAACCGCAGAGCTGCCGTGACTGAGTGGCCGCCAAACGTCGCATGAAGATGCCATGCATTTTAAAGCCCATCTTTTATTAATGCGTGTCACATGACAACCTTTGAACTCTTCTCTTTGGAGAATTCAAGGGGTTGAGGAGCAAATATGCAAAACGGCTATATGCAAAGACACAGCCTGTATTCCCTCCATCCACCTGTCTACAAGGGGGCACGAGTTTTTAGCTACTTCTAGCATATTTTTTTTCCATTGTGTTTCCTCCTAATGCAATAAACCATTCATATTATATTAAACAATGTTAGTCTCTTTGTACACTTCAGAAAGACAGGACTGATGAAAGACCTGCCTTGAACTTTCTCTGGAATGAAATTAAAGGCTACGAAATCACGGTCAATTGGTTATCGATCGTCAGTCCTGCAGACTGGCCCCAAACAAACTTTAACAATACGCTGCCTCTGCCATTAGACGCATCCAATTGGAAATGTAGACAAATGAGTCTGGTGTCTTTCAAAGCCCAACGAAGAACCGCATTAGTCACCATCAGCCCGCGTGAACGCCGCTCAATCGCTACGTCTCTTTGTTTCAAAATCAAGAACACGCAGGGCAATCAGAGCTTTCATTCATTTATAAAACAATTAATGAATGCACTCGTTTTTAAAAGCCTTCGCAATGCCAAAAAATGTTCAGGGGGAAACAACAGATATGGCTTTTCAACTGGTCAGCACTTGTTGGGGTCACGGACAGCGGAGAAAAACATGCCAACTGCACATTAAAAACTTAAGAAATGCTTCTCGTATCATTATAGGATGTCGGTCAAACCCAATACTACAGTATTTTACAGTACTATGACAACTTATCCATCATGTTTGTTAGCCAGCAGGGAAAGACTATAACATACTTTTATCTTTGAAAACTGCCAACAAAACTATGCAACTATAACACACAATACAAATCACAATGCAAATTATATTAAATGCTGTGGAGTCTAGGTCTAAAAATATCCAAGATGACTTTACCAATATCACTTACCCAAGATCACTGCGTTTAAACAGGCCTTTTTTTAATGCTGTTTCACTGCAGTTGAAAGTGGACCTCACATGCATTAGTGATCAGCTTTTGGGCAAAGTTAACCTTAAAAAACACAATCCATTGAATGTCAGATCTTGCTGTTCGGACCTTTATAAATGCCAGTTATTTATTTTGGTTTTGTGTGGAGAAAAAAAGACAAGGAAAGTGACCTAACAGATGGTCTTTTTCCTGCCAATGAACCAAATGACATAACGCAGTGAGCGCAGTAGGGGTGCCTTTGGACACCGGGCTTTTTAAATCCGGGTAGGAGAGTCCAGAACCCCCGTTGTTCTTTTCGAAAGGACTGAAATTTGATTGAATAAATGGCGGTTTGAAAGGCTTCTACTCCCATCAACGGACGCCTTCGGCCGAGCTATATTTAACAGAGAAGCTCTGAATGGCTGTGATTGAATGCAAAAGCTACGCATTACCCAACGCAGTCCGTGAATCGTGAGATTCCGGAGGTCTCAAGCTGCGACCGCATTCTACCCAACTTGATTTTCTGTGAAATTAAAGGTGAGGGGATACGAAAGGTCACGGACCCTGGCGGACCGGTGCATGGTTTGATTGCGCCAAACGCGGATAACGGAGGTGGAAGGAAGGGATGCTAGTTCTCCTGGAAGCTAGCAGGGGAAAACAAATGGAGGGAAAACTAAAATGCCTTTTTTGCTTTAATTTCTGCCCACAAAACAATGCCACTCAAAAAAACACCCCAAGGACATCCTGTTCAATTCAATCTAACATGCAAAATGGAGAAAGCATTCTGTCTGAAATTAATGGCCCCGTGGAACATCATTTTTATAGCTGTTGGCAGGAGAACCTGAGGGTGTTGGTGAGGTTGCAGTAATGGTGTTACTTACAAAGAATCTGTCAGTGGAAAGCAACACGCGGCATTTCTCACAGACGTCCAGCACAGCTCACCTCACATTCAGCCTGCCGCTCGCTGCGCTCCCCTCCAGAGCTCCAGGTCTCTAAAATGACCTTTTTTAATGGTGGAAGCGAGGCCACTGACCTTTTCATCTGGAGACAGCAGAACACGAGCAAGTGTAACTTAAAACTCACACAGAGGAACACAGAACGTAATATTTCAGGAAAGTATTCGTACACCCACATGGACACAGACAGACTGACAGGAAAAGACAGAAAATTGAACTGTTACTGAAACACACAGTCTAAAAAACAACTCCAAATGGCATGAATATATTACGATTTTATGACATGACATGTGCTCGTGTTCTGCATTGTTGAGACAAATGGCTTAGACCATATCACTGGCCAAGCAAAAATTAAAATTAAGTTAAATACAATTAGACAGTTCTTTTAAATGATTATTAATAATACTGAGAAGAGATTGATAATAACTGTTTCCAAACCTCCTGTCCTGTCTCCAAAATCGCACCCTTGGTTGACATGTAAGGTGACATATTGAGCAGCTTCAAAATGTAAAAACTTTTAAATCACTTATAGTCAAGTCATTAAACTTGGATATAAGAATAAAAATATTATAGCATTATTTAACAAATATAAATGTACCTTCATGTACAAAAACAAATGTACCTTCATGTAATTCCAAACCTGTGACCGTTTTTTCTTCTGTGGCACACAAAATATCTTATTTATCTTATGAAATGTGCGAGCGGTCTTTTGTCCATACAATGAAAGTCAATGCATGCCACTGTTGTTTGGTTACCACTGTTCTTCAAAAAAATCTTTTGTGTTCCTCAGAAACAGAAAAAAACATACAGGTTTGGAATGACTCAAGGGTGATCAAATAACAAAAGAATTTACATTTTTGCTTTAACATGAAAACAGTGTGAAACTACAAAGAATTTTGCTAATCGACATTCTTAACTGTGACACACACGAGACAAACTCGGTGTCTGAGAGCGCCTGCAAAGCACACTGCCAAAATATATGCCTTAAAAAAATAACTGTCTTAAAAATGATGCATCAGTCCACAGTACTGACAGCTCTGAAGATTCAGTGAGTTTAGATCTGACCAGAGACACATCTGAAGCTCAGAGCAATGAATGAACAAACCAATTTCACACAGGCATGCATACGGTCAGCCCGGCCTCAAGGCCCACAGCCGGCCTCCACCAGGAACTGCTTGTACCACCCGGGATGAAAGTTATTTGGAAATAGAGAGAGAGCGTTTGAAAGAACGAACAAGAACAGGAAACGTCTGACAAGTGCGCTGCTTACACGCCACATTTCTTATTTCTACGAATGTTGGAACTGTCAGTTCCACAACACAACCAGACAAAAAAGAACAAGCTCCACATTCGTCTCCCAGGCTCTCCGCCAGAAACAGACTCTTAGGGCAATACTGTTGCAACTCAGTCAGCGCCGGGCTTGTCTTTGGGCGCTGAAAAATGCAAATCGGGATGTTACCACTGGACTTACTTTAAGGCGAATTGCAATGGGTTCCCGGCAGATGATGCTTGCATTTTCTGCAAGTCACGGCTCCCACCGCGGAACCACAAATGCACTTTAACTCCCATTTCCCAATAAAAACATGGTCTGAGTTATACGTGTATTAAAACTTTTGCACAAAGAATAAATTCACAACAGCTACATAAACCTCGTTCTCATGTTAATGAGTCACAATTATTCTACACAAGAGAGAGAATATTAATCTTAAACTTTGCCATTGTCAAAATTTAAACACAATAAATGCCTTTGAAACAGACTGACTGTGGTTCCTAAGGTCCAGTTTTTGGTCAGTATTGGATGGAAAGTTCTGCCTGGTCCACACTGGGCTATTTATAAAGAACAGAGGTTTCCTGCTTCAGATCCAAGATGTCCATGGAGGTCTGCACCAGGGCAGGTCCGTCCTACACACTCCCCTAAGGTTCTGACCTTCTGTTCAGTGGTACTGTCCAATTCAAAGCCCTACTGTTCAACTATTGGAAATGGAGACAAAACACAGCTCACATTTTTACTATATTAACAAAACATCACTTCTAGATTTACTTTGTTTTTTCTGCAAAAGACTGTTTGAAAATGTCCCTGTATTAACATTTACATTTATGTATTTGGCAGCCACTTTAAATCAAAGCAAATTACAGTGCATTTAAGTTAAACATTTCACCAGTATGTGTGTTACCTGAGAATTAAACCCATGATCTTTGCGTTGCTAATGCAATGCTGTACCAGCTAAGCTACAGAAAGACAAATCTATAGGAACCTTTTTGTAGATTATAGAAAGGCTGTCTACTATCTACATATGCATCCATCACATATATAGATATCTATACAGTATACTGTACAGCGCATAGATACATACTGTATGTATTTGTTTAATTATTGTTTAATATAGCTGTACAACACATTCAATATGACAACATACCGCCAGAAAAGAAGCAGTTAACAAATTCATGTTACTTCCGCTAGCGACTCTCAGTAAACAGGCTGCCCACTGTGTACAATTAACAGCTAAAACGTGCAACTTGGCTTTAAATGTCTTTGCTGTGGGAACAGATCAAACAAATTAATTTGGGACTGGACTGAAAAGGCACCCGAGCTATTTGGACTCGCCTTTGAATAAAGACACGGCTGCAAAGATCCAAACACACGCGACACAGCCGGAAACCGCAATGCATGTTTAAGACACAAATCTGCACAGGCAGAGTAATTGGTTTGGAAATTCCCTACTGTACATTTACTGTATGTGCCTCCCAGGTATGACTGCGGAATACCGCGCGATCATCCCTCAAAAAACGTCCAACAAACGCTCGGCAGACATGTACTTACATAACACAACACTAAAACAGCTCCCGTCTGGAAATTATCCTGTGTAAAACTGGCCTCCGTGTTTGATTTCTCTAAACGGAAATTTGCTTCATTGTATTAGTTGAATAAAAATAAAAGCGTTTTTTTTAATCATAATTTGACTTCAGTCACGGGTTATTGTCTCTGGAACAAAAGACTCTTGCCTCTATTCAACAATTCTTAAACTCCTCAAAAGCCCTCAAAAGAAACACATTTCCAAAATACATTTCAATGACTGACATGTGTTGCTAAACAAACCAGCTGGTATATTTTTACATGCCACATGTTTGGCAACACGGGTGCGAATTTACCTTAATTATCAGATTCTAAAATACACTAATGTGAGGCACCATTAAAATAAATTTAATTTAGCTAGGAATTTACTTTTAAAACCACACAAACAGGTGAGTTGGATGTTTAATTAGCAAAGCAAAATATAAAAGCAGCTTACCGACCCTCAGTACTGCCCCATTTATCCAACAATTGACCCCATGTTGTTCTTCTCAACACTAACTTAATTTAAGTCAAACGAATTTTATGACACAAAACTGCCTGCATTTGTTCTGTACGGCTTGCCGCTTGTAAAATCTCACAGAAATGTCTTTTTTATAGCCGATTAGAGCATTAGTATTATTATTGACTAGAAAATATTCAATACAAAAATACAAAAATAACCATCTTTACACACCTGTGGTGTCTATTCCTGTGAGAAATTACTGACTAATGGTCTGAAAAAGTGATTATTTATAATAATAGCCAGATACATAACTAGTATTTCTACTGTATTTCTGTGCTTAATGGTTTTGAAGCAATGCAAAAATCTTTTTAAAAGCCAGACTTTAAAGTGTTGGCTATTGACAAACAATATTATGGTATTTGTAGCATTATGTAAGATAAATGATACTACATTTTCTCCAACATGGAACACAGAAACTGTGTAAACATTAAGCAGACCTTTAACACCCAAACACATTTTTTAAGCTAGACTAAAAACACACACAGCTTTGCCTCATTTAAAGACTTCACCCCACTCCACGCTGTGAAATTAAAATTTATGAACCTATAGAGGAGAAAGATGAGAGGATAAACACAGGGCCAAGATTATGACCCCTCAAAATACGCCCGGCTTCTTCACAATCAACATATAAATAGTAAATTAAGCATTCAAGCGAAAAAGCAGGAAAATTTCACCATTAATATTTCATCTTCATGACTTTTGAAGAACATGCTAGGGTTCCTCCCGCGTCCCATTCAAGATATAAATGGCAAAGAAGACGAGATGACGGCGAAGAACTAATGATTCAAATGCCACGGCTATGTCTCCACTTCTCCTGCGCTCTCCCCGGGGAGAAATAAACGAGCGGTAAATATCAGGAGGAAATTAACACAATCTGTATCCTGTGATGTATAATCTTGGTTGAACCAAAGACAGTGAATCTCCTTCTCATTTACTTCTCGTGGAGGGTGTTTACTGGAACGCGACATACGTTGGCAACGACCAGCACGCGTGTTTTTTGACCTTCTCCGCGTCTCGGTAATGAAGAGAAGCTGCTGTGTTATTAATTGCTTGATTTGTAAGCTAGAATCCATCCACAAAGTTGGCTAACAGCTTTAGCCGTAAAGAGGGCAACTTTCTCACTGAGAGCTGACAGAGGAGTCTGAACAAATGAGCAACATATTTAGCAACGGGATTGTAAAGGACACGATAAATGGAAACATAAACTCCATTTGTTTCTCTTGGGAAATAAAAAGTTCTTTGGACACCCTGAAACTCATCTTATGACACCCCATGCTGAAAATTACTGGGTCAGTACACCCAAAAATTATAAATCTGTCTAACCATCTTATTCCAAACCCAAATACTGCTGATTTTCTGTGAAAAACAAGAAAAGAAATCTTAATAGATTTAATAGCACAACAACTGTTTGTAGCTGCCAAGGACATTAAGCTCCAAAATGCAGTCAAATAAAACGCGGTCGTACATCTTGCGAGTTACATTCCAAGTGTTTGAAACCTAAACAGAAAAACAGTCCAAAATTTAAGCCATTACTGAACTCTTCCCTTCAGTCAATAACACGACACATTCACCGGGACCTTAAAATATCTCCTTTTGTGTTCCACTGAAAAACTAACAACACAATAATGGAACGCCACGAGGATGAGCAAACAACAAACAGAATTTCAAAGACTTTGTGAAGAAATGCATGATGGGAAAAAAACTCGGGTGTGAAAAAGCCCCTCGCACGGAAATCATATCAATTTCAACATTTCCCTGCAACTTTACAGTAATACTTCCATTATTTGGAAAGTCAACTAAAGTTCATTTTGCCCCACAGAGTCGCTTTTGGCTCAACAGCGATGCTTTGATTCCATCATTCATTTATTTGCAGATTCGCACTTCCAGCTGGTCTATTTTTCTCTCCCTTTTTGATTCTGTACGCTGTGGCGTACGACACCCTTGAAATGTGTGAGGGAGAGCTGAAGCCTTGAATTTTGGCGCTCGAATTGAAATGAATTGGCCTTCTCATTCCTCTGCATAAATCAGCACTCGCATGTTGTGAAAAACGAATGTTTATTCAGCTTTGAGACGGAGCCTTCAAATGAGTCTACAGATAAATAAGCGCTTAACTATTAGAAAACATTTAAATGGCAAAGCGAAATGGTTTTTAAATGCATAAAAACACGCTGTACGCGGCTGAGGGAGATTGGATTTGGCACAGGCAAATGTAAAAGTGTTCATCCAAAACAGTTCTGCAAAAGTGACAAAAAAACTAGATTTACAGTTCCTGAAATAAACGTCAGTGCTAGCAGGAAGGAAAGGCTGTTAAGTCTAAAGGCGGCTGTATAATTGATACTGGGCTCTTACATGTTCTGTATGTGCTTTTTTTTTTAAACAAAACACTGACAGTGGAGAGAAAAACATGTTGGGGTATTAATTAAACCAGCTACAGGCCAAACGGCATCATAAAATCCCTCATGCATCTTTTTATTCTCTATATGAGAAGAAATTGTCCTCTGCATTTAAGCCATCACCTCAGATGTGGGAATCGAACCGGCAACCTTCCGTTTGCAAGTTCAGCTCTCTAACCAGTGATCACAACTGCCTCGTTTATCAGTTAAGAGAATTAGTCACTGTACAGTAAGTGTCTCGCTTAAGGACACATCAGTTGTTTTCTGTCAGCTGTGGGAATCGATGTGCCAACCTTCTGGCTACAAGTTCGAATCTATAACCTGCAACAACAATCTTTTAAATTAATGGTGGTTTAAGTTTATAAAAACACACACACATAACCTTATATACCAAAGATTATATTAATACACCCCAAAACTGTGTTTTTTTTTCTATTAGTATTTTGTACATGACACCACAGACACCATTTGAGTGCACAGTATAAATTAAACCCCATAATTCAAGATTATATGAACGTATATGAACGTATACAACCTGTAGAGAAATGTCTGGCCAACTCCAAACGCTGCACAAAAATACACACAAATACCTAGAACAGAAATAAATGAATTTAAAACTAATAAAAGTATATAATAAAAGTTCAAATTTAGAAAGTAAAATTAGGATTAAGAGAACACAATAAAAATGTGCAGAGTGTATTAATCTTACTTATGTTTGTTAAAGTGCTTCAACTAAACAAGGTTAAAGGTTAATATTTACTCCCCGCACCAGCAAAAAATCTCATTGCGAGAAATTTTCAAAGAAATTTACTGAAGACACAGTTTAACTTTTATACCGGTCTCTGAAGCATTTCTAAAATATTCATAAATACATAAATAACATCCTCTCAAGACGATTCCATTCCCGCCAGTGTTCAGATTAAAAAAATGACACGTCGTGTGGATTCTAAGACAATCTTTTAGATATTGTCCCCTGTGAGAAGCTTTTGGGCATCAGGCATAAATGCCGCACATGCACAAATAGAACAAATGGTTCCTTTATGCCATTAGGTGTCTCGCCAAAATGAATCTGTGATGCACAAATGGCTCTGCCCAGCAATGAGAGACAGTCCGGGTCAATCTTTGATTCCTGCAATCGCAGTAATGATGGAATAATATACTTAACCTGTGAAAGATGGTCTCCCGGTAGGCGAGTTTGTGGTAATGTGTGATGCAATTTTAACTGTAGTCTACAGTACCTGGAAAACCATGTAGAACATTATCCATGCAACTCTCAGAGCGGTAGTGCACACACACACTGCAGCTGTAAACTCGTGTCACACCCCTTTTGAGTCCTTAATCCTGTTCTGTGCACACAGGGTTTGGTTATTCAAACCAGAATTCAGATAAACATTTTCTTTAGCTAGACAGTGTGAAAGCTATGTGGAGACAATATCGTCTGTCATTGTAGAATATCATTGTAGAATTTGTTCCACATTCATGTATAACCTTGGTTTTCTTATAGTAAAAGTGCAGTAAACATGTTTTTGGCATCTGGTACCATTTGTATAAACAGAGTGTTACTTCTACAAATATCATGGTTAAATTGTGGGTATCACAGCTGTAAAGGTTGGCTTTCCTATAGTTTATCAGCCATATAAATGAATAATCCCCAAATTCATATACAGTACTTTAGAAATTACACAGTACTCCAAACTCATTTATTTCTAAATCCTAAAGAAAACTTACAGTAAAGTTTTATTCGCTAACATTAGTTAATGCATTAGCTGACAGGAACTAACAATGAACATTACATTTTTACAGCATGTAATTAGAATAATAAATGTTCTGGATGTATTATTTACTGTTGGATCATGTTAACTTATAGAGTTAACTAATGATAACAAACGCAACACTATTGTAAGCTGTACCGAAACTTTTTCCCTTCTTACTTTTGGGGACTTTCTTTGTTTGTGGGACGTGTGAGTAATTAGTGCGAATCCTGACACTCTAAACAGACTGTAATAAACTTTCTCCTGGGATGTTATGAAAAAACTATACTGTCAACGCCCCTAGATTTATTGTTACACTCGCAGGGAAAAATAAATCAACAAAAACACTACAAACAAAATTAATTAGAAGGGGAGGCGAGTAAATAAGCCGACACACCTCTGGTTCAATTAAGAGTCGTTTGTTCATTTTGAGGTAAATCATTTGTCATGACAGACAGACTTAAAGATGTACTGCCCCATTTTTCACTGCGCGCTGCGCATAGATGCACCATCTCTGAAATTGTCACAAATAGACAAATACTGTCCTGACACACGCATCTCTCTGCGTTTGACTAATTACACACCAATCTGTCTTTCACATAAGGCACAACACGCACCAACTGACTCACGGACACACAATCACATACATTATGAATAAGCCAAGGTCATGCATGCGCACTCAACAACAAACATATTTCCTTCACAACCCGGCCATTAACGACACTTTCCCATAATGCAACATTATGAGAAATACACAAGGAGGCCATAACTGAGGGAAGGCAAGATTTCTCTTACTGTAAGTTTCTAAAATCCCTTCATTTTCTTTTATCTGTTGTTCTGTGGAGTACTATCTACAGGCTGGACCCTGGGCAGAGGAACAGCGCGGCTTTGGTGACAGATAACAGAGAGACGACACTCTGCTCTGATGTTTCTGTCAGTCAATAGTTAAAGCAAGGGGTTGAGGTAATTACAGCTACTCTGTGTAAAGGAGCGACTAACTATAAACTTAAAAAGTCAGCTGCTGTCAGAACAGTGTCGATTCTCCAGTGACTATCAGCGTTTTCCTAGCAGTACTGATGTACAGCCACAAATTGCTTCACTATCATTTCATCACACTGTATTATATTTGATTCATTCCTGAATCAGTTCATTCAGCTGGTTTAAAATGTTCATAATGTTTCATGAAACTTTCAGGAACAAAACAAATTACTGAAGCAGCATTTAACATGTTTTCATAGCAAAATCTTTTTAAAGTTTAATGTTTTCACAAACTGAAAATCATTTATTAAAAAACACATTTTCTGGTCTGATTTAGTTACACATTACAGAATATTTAAAATATTTTAAATGGATATATTACAGAATTAGAGTGTAAGTAGATAAAGTCAGACAGACTAACAGACAGACAGATTTCTCCCTTAAATTATCCTTCAGTGATTTTCTGTAGCTGAACTAATTGAAAAGCTTCCGGTTGAAACAGAAACTGGGATGTGGAATGACAGAAGCTGTATTCCGAGATGCCAGGATTCTGATCCAGGATCATCCTCTAAAGTGGACGTCAAACTGCGTAACGGAAACCTGGCAAGCTTGTGCTCGCATAAACTCCACAGAGCAGAGCCTAAACTTCCCTGAAAATTACATCTCCAAAAAACTACAGAACGCAGTCACTCCACTTACAAACATCACGTATCTCACATTAATGAGGAATTACCAGAGACCCGATGACCTCAAGTGAACGGTTTCTTTAAACGGACACATTTTCGTATTGACTTAGATTTTCACGAAGGCAAAGAACGGTCACGTCAATCAACGTACGATCGCGTGGGCCGCAGCGTTTGCGCAGTAAGTAGCTAGTAAAGTGTCTTTATGCATGAAATCTAAGTGAAACACAGGCTAATCTGATTAAACAGCATGGAGAGAGAAACAGCAGTCTGGCCTTTTTTCTTCCCTTCAACTAATTCGTAAGAATGGCATTCATCTCGGCTCAAATAGCAAGCTGACGCCTTTTATTTCTTGCTCACAACAGACTTGACAGAACCACGGGCTCAGGCTTAATTCGGCCCATTGCTCAGACTTTCTCATTTGCATAATGAAAGAGAAAATTAGCGAGGAAAAGAAGAAGAGTGAGAACTAAATGAAGCAATCTGGCGGCGGGAAAGGTGCGAGCAAAATGGAAACGTAAGTGATTTGGCTGCTGGTTTTTTCTTTAACGTTTGTGCCTCTTACCTTCACGACGGGTGCCGTGGCCGATGAGGAGGCGGCGGAACGCTTGGAGACGAGGTCATTGCTGGCCGTCGTCACAGCGATGGTGACAGGGGTGGGCAGGAGGGAGGGGATAACCGGGAGTGGGAGGAGCCCAGGACGGTTGTTGCCATTGGCGATGGGTGGGGCCGCCGAGGAACAGGTGCTGTTGGCCACGCCATTGTGAAGGCCGGTGGGTCGGTCACGCCGATCCCAGGGACCTCGATAGTCCCTCTCGAAACGGTGATGGTGTCGTGACATCACTTCCTCTTAGAGGAAACGTAGCGTTGTCTACAGAAGACAGAGAAAGAGAACATATTGATTATATCCTGTCACATCGCAGCTAGAAATAGAAATGCGACAAACAAATTGCGCCTGTCTGCAGGTGTGCAAGACTCTTGATTTGTACATCTCAATACGTGCCAGAGAAAACTGCAACAAACACGCACCTCAGAGTGGCGTCGCTTCCGCTGTGGGTATAAATAACACACGTGAGCGACACCTTTAATGCAGATAAACACGCTAGCGTGTGATGAGAACATGAACAGGGTTTTTCTGCGTGTTTTACATGCGTCTCCCAACAGCTGCCCGCACCGCATGAGATTGAGGCGCGCTGAAAATCAGCCCACCTACTTGCTTTAATCCACATTCTGCCAACGTTTAAAAGAGGAAAAATGAGTGTTTATTTACTAGGCCTACAAGGAAAAATGCCTCTTTGGCAGTTTACAGGAAAACTTACACTCTTCCATATGGTTAAGAGAGCTGTCCAACTATCCTGAGATTTCCTAATGACTTTAAACACAAGCTCCAGGACCTCATGATTTTAATTAATCTAATCACAGGAAAGCCAGTTTTATTGAGTTTTAGTCAGGAGAGCAGAGACGATCTTAAAAGTGTGTGTGCGCGTGTGTGTGTGTATAAATCTTATCAGCCTGGCTTATGAATATTAATAAGGCGCTACAAAGTTCGGCCAGTTATAGTGGAAGTAATTGATTTTCTAAAAATCTGTTAAGTGAGCGCAAGCCGTATGAGGATCACAGCTTACTGTTCGTGCCTTCATTCAATCTACTGCCAGGCAAACAGAAGTTTTGTCTTGGTCTCAGTGGTTTTATGCCGCTAGCTCCACGCCACAGCCAATCAAAACGAAGCTTCAGGAATCAGAAAACAAGGGAATGTGTGTCACTGCACAATACCATTCAGAATAAATGATTGTAGTTAACAACAAACATTGTACAATTTTTAAAACATTTCTCAATTGTGACCCTAACCAACCTAAATAAAAAATAAGTCAACAGTTATACAAACTGTTCAATGTTAGAAATGTATGTGACAATTAACATTACACATAAATATAAATACATTAATATTAATATACTGTAAAAAATGTTTTTATTGTTGTTAGCCTTTAAACTATTGCGGTAACTATCGTTAACATACCGCCATATTGTAAAGCGCTAGTTCCCCATGAAAATGTCTGAACGTGAGCCACTAGTTTTCTCTTCACGTTAGCAAGTGTGCTAACTTCATTTTCCTGAAGTGGATCCTTTATCTTTCCATCTTTTCCACAGACATCCACATGTAATAACTATGGAGACCTCAGGTTGGAAGTCGCGTTATTAGTTTCTCTCTCTTGTACGTGTGGAAACAGATTAAACTCTTAGTAAAATAAGCCACTTTTGGCCATTCTGTTCCCTGCAACAAAATCAGGATTTATTGCGCTCCGGCTGGCCGTTTTATATAGGAGTGAGCTGAACAAGACAGAAGTGTAAAATGAGATTTACTAGGCTGTTGTTTGCTGTTGTGGCTTTCCACTAAAAACAAAGTGCAGGATACGTGCTCAGGAAAAGTACAGAGTTCTCACAACAACACCTCATTAATGGTTCAGCGTCTACCTGATGATTTAGATTAGCCCACAATTCCATAAACAATTCCAAAAATTCCTTTGGGATTTTAACAGCTATTTCCAACAACTACCCTCTATTTCAGATTTCCACAGGACGTGATAATGAACGAGAAATCGATCATGAACAGCTTTTGCTAAAAAGTCTTTTAACTGCTAACATGGATACTGTCAATTATTGAATGCTTATATCGAATTTGCAGAAGTTTTAGGGACACAGTATAGAACCATATCCTTAAAACTAACAGACGCTTCTGTTTCACTGAGCCTTTAATATTTAATTCTTAACACATTAAAACACAAGATACGACTGAGAGCGTCGACTGAGAGCATCGTTTTCATTAGAGATGAGAGCCTCGTTCTCGTTGCTGAACTTTTTGTGACACAGAGCATCACCCAATATCAACAACACATTACTGTATTTCAACAGCGAATCAGATTGTAAACCCACCCCTTTTAATTAATAAACTAATCCCACATGCGTAACTTAACGCACACTGATGCAAAAACAGCACCTCACGCTAACAGCGTGCATTAACTATTCATGAGATATATCGGTTTGGCACAGCTAAACCGGCGTCATTATGCCGTAGATTCACGCCAGCTGCATGTGGTTCTTATCTGTGCATTTCCTGGACAAATAACTGCATCTGCGTAAAAAAAATTAGGTCTTGGGTTTAATCTGTGGCCTATATGACAAGGCCCCGCCCACAACAAATGACATCATGCATCCTAAAAAATACAATCTACTGATTCCCAATTTGCATAAATACATATATAGCGTGTCTGGGTAAACGAATGGTATATTAGCAGCTTAGATGCAGGCTCTGCTAAACCCGCTATAACATAAGCAAATGTAATCATAATGTAATTGGCTGCAGTAATAATGCAGTGAGGGGCCTCTGAGCAGAGTCTGTGGGGGGCGGGGCATAAATACAATGCAAGTTTCATAAACACATGCAGATCAAGACAAAGAAATCCAGCAACTAGCATGACTGTATAATCACATACTGCTTCAATGGGGAGTGAGTGGGCGAGCGAGAGGGGGAGAGAGAGAGAGAGAGAGAGAGAGAGAGACAGTGTGTGTGTGTGTGTATGGAGGCTTACCTAACCATATATTGAGAATAAATTTCTACCCAAAAGTCAGTAGAGTATGAGACGTGTTCTTACTTGTAAAAATGCTGTAAAACTTTGCAAAGTTTTATTTTAATTGCTAAAATGCATAAATGCAGTTTTGTTACTGTTAGGATATAGTGTGTGTGTGTGTGTGTGTGTAGCCAATACAGAACTGAGTGACATTTCAATTGTGGCAGTGTAATGCTTTTACTACCGTGATGGAGGGAGACAGACGAGTGTGTTGTATCTGTGAACTGAGAGAAGTGTAGTTTACTGACATGTGAGCGTTGCGGGGGACATGACAGAGTATAACAGATAAAAACTAAATCAAAAGTGTAAATAAAGTACTAAAGAAATAAGAAGCAATGGGACTAATTAACCAAAATAAACTCTGTTTGTGAAAGAAAAAAATCTTCCAAAGACAAAATCAGAGAAAGAGGAAAACATACAGAGACGGTGGAAAGAGAGACAGGTCATGAGAAGGTGCGACAGGAGAGACAGGCAGAGAGACAGGCAGTGAGAGAGTGAGGCAGGCAGAGAGACAGGCAGTGAGAGAGTGAGGCAGGCAGAGAGACAGGCAGTGAGAGCGAGGCAGGCTGAGAGACAGGCAGTGAGACAGGCAGATGGACTGAAGCACAACACTTGACACTCCTGTCATCCATCTTTTCTCCGTCTCTCCTTCAGATGCTGTGGGATTCTGAGGAGAAAAGCACACTGCAATACAGGCTTTTTTTTCTTTTTAGGAAAAGAAAACCTTGAAACTGCTGCTTCAAAGAAATCTTGACACGATATGAGTCGGTGACATTTTTAAACAGACTTACACTGCAGGAGCAGCAGAGCCCTGATGAGTCCTGAGTACCAGCACCCGCAAGCACAAAGCCAAACAATACACACACACACACACACACACACACACACACGTCGATTCACTACACCAGGACAACAGAGAGATACAGAGTGAATTTTAAATAATCACTGAGTCTGTCGGTACAAAAATAGCCACAGGCAGCTGATAAAGACTGTCTTTAATTCTCGGTGTCAAGCTGAGGTAAGCTGTATTCTTTGGAGAGACAGACAGACAGACAGACAGACTGAGAACAGATTCACTGATAAACTAGGTGTAGGCCAACTAGATCATTTACACTGTCGCTCTGACAGCGCCGCAAAACACAGACATGTCTATTTTTAGCTGAACTTCTAAAGGCCACAGAGTAGGAGCGACTTAATCGAAGCGTGAGAAGAAAAATAAACTATGCGGTACAATACAGAGAGAGATGAAGAAGGCCGCGGCCGACAATCAACTATACAAAGCCCAGCTCAGACATCACCTGCCTCCCTATATGAATAAAGACTCCTGTCAATCAAACACAAGGCGGCGGCACTTGGGCACAAGGAGACAGTTCATCACAAATTTTTCGCCCCCTTTGGATTGATTCATACACACACTCATGACCCCACAGGGTCATTTTAATCAAAATCACGCGAGACGCTTTTAAAAGACCTATTACGCTACGTTAGAGTGCAATAAACTTGATTGACTTCCTGTCAGGCAAGATTCCATTTTCAAATTGCAGAATAAAGAACAAAAGGTCTTGTTTAAACTCATCTCACCTCTAAACCATATCAGTGAGTGTCTGGGTTAGTTACCGACCCTTACAAACATCTACATGACATTGATTTACACCAGAAGCCTTGACCTGACACATACACACACAGACCTCCACACAAAGATCCTCTCCTGGACTTTAATTGTGTACCACAAGAATTTTAGGTAGTAAGAACGTTTCTGTAATGTTTACATCCATTTACATACATACATTTACATACATCCACTTTTTTAGACGCTGTATTAACATTAAAAATACTCCATTTGTAATCCTGCGACATTCCACTAACAATTTTAAACATTCTCCTAACATGTATGTTCGTTTACAATAATGTTACAATAATGTTTCTGATCTGCAACTTTAAAAAATGTATAATGCAAAATAAAACAGAGCTGTTTACACTGTAATTCTGTGCTGAGACTCTCTGCGGGATCTCATTTAATCTGTCATTGGTCTCAAATCAAACGTCAGCAGAACCTCAGAACTTCTAATGTTATGTTTTTGTTGTGTTATCCGTTTAACGGTGCAGAAAGCTGTGAGTTTTCAAAGGACTCACACTGAAGGACAAGCATCAGATATTGGAACGTACAAAGACAAAATGGGCATTTTGAAATTTTTGCAAATGGCATTCCTTATTAATATTTATAAATCCCACTGAAATCACCCACAGTGCTAAAAATCCCATTTTAGATGCAAGAATAAAAAACAAAGGAGGGTTGACAAAATTAGTGCCTGACGCCTAAAATACACACAGAGAAAATTTAAATGCATGAGGGGAATTACACAAAAACATTTTAGCTCAAAAAACTCCACAGTAATTGACGTTATCAAAACATCACAACTGCCGTGAGAGAGAGAGAGAGAGAGAGAGAGAGAGAGAGACAGATAAAATGAGAGAGAGAGAGAGAAAGAGAGAAAACAAGAGAAAGAGAGGAAATAAGCCACTGTTCTTCCTTCTAAATGGCTTAATTGTGGTTTCAAACAAGTTAAACATTTGTTCTGCGATGAAACAAAAGCTGTTTTGAGCAACAAACGAAACGCAGGGCCGCTCCAGCCACACAACTGCTCCCAGAGACGCATAGAAACTGACTCATGATTTCTGATTCCTGTACCGCAGACTTACAGATGTTACGCCCGCAGCAACACATCTTAAAAATGTGTATCCCGTGACAACCCAAAAAATAAAAATAAAAAATAGCCAATTGTGCTTTAAAACTTCTCAGCTCTCTGCTTTTAGTCCATTCAGTTCAATTACTGTGGACATGACAGTCTGTTTAGATGTGCTGGGCAGAAATATGGTTTTACTGCCCAGTTTTGGGCAATAACTAACTGAAGTAACAACAGTACCAACACAGCTACACAATTTTCACTTTTGCGACTGTACTGCAGCTCATCTGGTTTCATAACGGTGTAGATTTTGCGGTAACAAGCAGCTAAACAAGCGGCGATGTAGGGTGACAAAACGCTACACTGCTGTAGTTATGTGACAGTGTACAGCACTCACTGCCTTACAGTCGAAATGAGCTGCATAAAGTTTAAAATACAATACAAAACAGTTAACTTTTTCTTAAATTATATTTACCTCATTGTAAACATTAAAAACAACAGTTACAGCTAGTGTGTGTTAGTTAAATGCAGATCAATCTGCTACACAAGTAGCGACAGGCCTATTTGGGGGAAAATAACAAACACAACATAAAAAAACACAATATTCTGTAAAAAAACGATTTCCCACGATTGTGATTCTGGGTAAAAACTGCCCCTCTGCTTCATTAAGGCCTGTATAAACACAGAATGTGCCACTTGGATGCTGTTTCTATTCAGTGAAAATGCCCCTCATAGGCAAATTTCACCATAATATAATTGGCTCGTAGCGCCACGAGGGCTCCACCAACTTCTGATAAAGGTTAATTTGATCAACTTCAGGGCTAACCGACACGGACTGCGTGTTTCATGGGGCCTTTCTGGTAAATTCTGTTTTCAAGTTCACTTAAAATTACAATTGAAAGCGACAGTTTCAAAATACAGTACCTTCCCCATCACGGCCCCTGTCACGCAACACGCAGAAGGGCCTCTCGTCCAATCGCTTGCCAGCTAATATCTCTACAAGCGCAGAAGCATTCGAGGGCCGTGCGGGCAGAGAGAACTCTCAGATTAATTGCCTGGGAGATCTCTACAGCTAGGCTACTGTACCAAAGAATAGCAGCCATTGTAATGTAAAAAGTGAAGACACACACAGAAAAAACTCTTCAATGCATGAAAAGGCCCAGCTGGTAGAATATTTGCTGTCATATGAGCAGAGCAGAGCTGAATACAACCTGACAGAGTGAGTGTGTGTCTGAATTAATGCATGCATACTATTTAGACTCGCTCTTCAAGCTGAGCTCCTAATGCATTCTGGGATACGTTGTGTGGTACACTTTGAAGGCTGTGTAATTAAATGAACACATGAACAGAGAAAGATGGGACATTATGAAGTGAAGCGCCGTTCCTTGTGGTTACGGATGAGAGGTGAGAGAACGCGTTTATTTTAGGAACACAACCGCTTTCCCACAAGCCCCTGCTCTTGGCTTACAGCTGGGCATCTGTGACACCCCTCCTCCAACCTCGGCTGAACTGAGGTGGGGAGAAAAAGAGAGAAATAACCTGATAAAACGGGGGCAGAGGGAAGCAGGGAGATTAGAACAGGGATAATGCAAAAGCAATGCCAAGGTCATGGAACTGTTTCCTGGAAAACACATATACTGATCACAGGAACATCACAGGACACACTGTACATCAGACAAAAGCATCTCTTCATACAAATATAACAGTCCTGACAGACAGATATAATCCCACACAGACACTGTGTAAAACTAATACTGGACAAAATGTGGAATTATGGGTAAATACGAATCACACTAGAATACAATTCAGGGGTGTGTTCAAACCAGAGCGTTTGATGGTACATTTAATTCGTTTAACTAGCAATAAAGCAGTTTACCAAACTAACTTTAACCGGGGTGGAGGAAGAGTGTGGAAAGTGTGAAAAAAACTCATCAGGAACTCTTTATCTTCAGCTCGATGTTCTACACGCGGCTGTAAACCCCAGATTTTTTTGCAGCCCATGTACAGCAGTTTAATGGTGGAGGTGTCTAGAAAAATAACAGAAAACCACATCACAGCTCAACAAAAGCCGAAAAGACAGATGTTGCCGCCGAGCTGCGTTTTTGTCAGACACACCAGCCTGAGCCCTGATGCTGGAAATAACATATCCTCATACAAATTGTGTGAAGCCTCACCCATGCAAACAGTCTCCCCCAATCTGGTGTCAAATCTCATGGGGCTGCAATGCATCAAACCTACAGTACCTCTTCAGCAAAACACCAGATCAGCCATAACGCGCGAGGGGGCAAAAATCCCATTACAGGGGTCAGAAACATCACTCCTGCCCCAGCGCCCGTCCACTTATAGGCTACCTGGTTCTTCTCTGAAATTAAACCCAGAATCAGAATCAAGAATTGCATTGTGTTACAATTAAAGTCTTTTTGCAACGTTTTGACTGGTTATAAAATGGACTAAGTAGATCAGTCCTGCATCAGCTCCTGATTGGTCAAGAAGCCGGTGAATTTACATATTCATTTTTAATTTGTCTGAGGGCTCCTTAACCCCAATGGCTGTCATGACTTCACACACGCAGATGGACAAATAATAACTTTCCAAGTGGTTCTACAAATCAATTCAAAAAGTGCTGGTCCTATTCAAAACAGATCTTGTTCATTAGACTGATATGCAGTAACCTTAGCGATCCCTCCTAAAGGCCGTTCTGTGGTGGCGTTTTTTAGTTAAAACCAAGACTTGTGAATCTTCCTGAGTGGTTTGGAAATAGAAGAGTTTCACTTGATGAAATTCAATATTATATCTTCGGTTCCTTGTTAATATTTATGAGGTTAGAAAACACCCATTGATAATGTCCAAGCATAACAAATGTGTGGAGAGTCTGATTTCAAAGACTCCCAAACTATGTTGTCCGCCTCTACTGTCAATTTTGCGGTTGAAAGGATAATTGATGTCCCGGTGGTATTGCGCGGTCATAAATAAAAGAAGGGAAAGGCTGGAATGCTATTAAATATGTCTTGAAGTGAATATGAAATCAATGCTAATGGAGGCAGGAAACTCTGGACTCTACACTGGCCTTTCAACCTCCCTCTTTCCCCACAAACACTACCCAGAATGCAAAGCAGCCCGGATAACATGTCACCTCCACAAGGACACCGGCGCTAATCTAGATGAGAATCAAATTCATCATACGCAGCAACATTTAAAAAGACACAACTGGAAAATGGTGGAAATTTCAAACTCTTTATAGGGAGTTTCCAGGTGACAGAATGTTCACAGAAAATGACAAATTTACAGAAATAAGGAATTTAAAACTTCAAACCCAGGAAACAGAGAGCGTGCGCAGAATGTTGGCTAAACGTTGTCTAGAAGTTCTCCTAAAGTTAACAAAAATGTAGATGTAATGTTAGAACACTTCTTAATGTTATAATTCATATAAAAACATTATTATTAAGTTGTTAGTGAAACATTTAAAAAAGTTACAGAATTAAAAAATGTTTAAACAACTTTGACCAATCATTAATAAAACAACATTATAACATTAAACAACATAATAACATTAATAAAAAGTTTTAAATGTTTCAGGAACGTTCAAAGTAACATTTGTAACTCCACCAAAACGTATGGGAAACACTCTTACAACCTTAAATTGTTAGCTGGGTTGATTTATGGTGTGAAAGGGGGCCCGTCCCAATTGGGCTCCTCCGCTCTGATGGTATCCCAATGACCCAACATGCCGGTGGTCTTTGTGCCTTCACGCGCATCAGCGCGCTCCTGCATCGGCGCCTGAAGCATGGCTGCATTTGATAGCGAACGATAAATTACCCAACAGTAAAAGCTCAGTCGCAGGAGACGGGTGTAAAATACAGACGCCAATGCTCTCTCTCTCCCTCTCTCTGTGTGTCTGTCTCTCTCTCAAACCTCTCGAGGTTTTATTCAGTCCAGTGGAAAATTTGTCAAACAGGGAGCTATTTTTATGAGGTCTAATGGATCTTTGGTGAGAACAGGTTTAACGCGGTGTGGCGATACCCTGGAAATATTTAAACTACGCCAAACGTTTTTTATCAAAGTAAATTTGTTTAATGTTCTGTAATAACTTATTTGGAGAGTCATCCAAAACGCTTCTGCGGGGGAATGCAACAATGGGCCTCTGAATGTGCCTTAAAATGAAAATTAAGGATGTCGACCTACAAATATCTGATGTTGATTAACTGGTGGTTCGCCTGAAGGAACAGTCGGTTAATCGGTCTCAAGGAGACCCTTACAGCGACACGACAACAGCCGAGGGCGTCCGACTGCATGTGTGCAGCGTTTGAAAAGAAGAAAACTAAACTAACTTTCTGAGAAAGAACTTTAGCACAGCAGTGTGCCCGAACCCTTATTACACAGCCACAAAAATACACAGAAAAACACGATTATGTCATATTTCAGTCAGACATATCAAAATTCTTTAATATTCACCACCTTTATTGCCTGATTGTTTTTCATTGTGAATTATGTTTTTTTCCTACATTACATTTATTGTTATTTGGTTTTCTTACCCATTGGCAAGTTGTTTTTTTCTTGTTTGAAAACCAAATGAAACAAAACAAGGCTTACAACAAAAACAATTTACCAATGGTATACTAAGTTAATTCAGGCAACATTTTGTGAAAACGTTATCATAAATGAATGAAAAAGTACATTTATATTGTTGTAAGAATACTAATAAAACACTGACTTAGCTAAAACACGTTTGGCAGTGTGTGTGCTGAACTGTCTGAGACTCTACCTCAGACAAGGTTACAGTGTTTTTGAAGGTTGTCTAAACATTGGGCTGTTCCCCAGCGTTTACCATCTCTGTTCCCCGTTCGCTGCCTGCAGTCCGTCTCCACGGCTCTCAACCCCCCGGATCTCAGCGCAGCGCGTTAGAGGAATAATCCCTCGGAGACGGCCATGCATTCGATAAAACGGCGGCTGCCCGTTCTCATTTCCCGCCCTGTACGCATGACACCCGCAGAAAGCCTCTTTATTAGACTGAATGCTGAGGACAAACGTGAAACTCATTCACACCTCGTTCCTTTGGGCGTCCGATTATTGGGCGTGAAAAGCGTGACCGTATTTCACCGCCCTTCAACAATGAAGCTTCAGTGGCTGTTACAATTACAGTCACAGGCATCAGAGGACAGGCAGGAGGTCCGAACGGGGCCTCCGTCCCACACGCAGGACGCCAACGTATTAGTTCAAGACGTCAGAACAAATCCTACTGTGTGCGATCCTGGGCCAGAAAAAGACAGAAGGGTAATGATTGTTAGTCAATGAGATGAGAAAGAGAGAGAGAGAGATATTTTTGGATTTACATTTATTCATTTGCCAAACACTCTTATCCAAAGAAACTTACAGTACATTCAAAGTACATAATTTGTCAGTATGTGTGTTCCCTAATAATCCTTTGCACTGCTAACATAACGCTGAGCTCCTGGAAAACTGTAGCTATTTTATGTTATCTTATGTTTTTTAACCCTCTCAAAAGTAGCAACAGAAAAGATTTCACTCGAGGGAGCTCTACTGTTCTTTTAGAAACTCACGTTTTACACACAGAACCGATGTATTAAAACCAAACAAAATAAGCTCTGCAAATCTCAGAACATTAAGGTCAAAGAGAATATTGATCGACAGAAGCAAACCGATGCCACTCAACTCCACAGGAACATCAGACACAACAAAACTGTCATTCGCTGGTGTTACGTTCTTCACCTCTGCTAAAACAAATCAAGTCTGAGAGCAATTGTGCCTCTCCTGACAGAGACCCGGCAAACGTCGTGAGTGAACGTTCTGAGCGGTCGGCACGTCTTTATCACCGCAAAAAAATCAAATTAAGTAAAGCAACAGACAGACGATGAAGAAAGCGTCAGAAATAACAAGAGCAATGGAGGGACTGATTGAAAATGGAAATATGAGTGTGTGTGAAGCACAGGAGGCCGTTTCTTGAGTACGTTTTCATAATTGATCAGGCATGAAGTGCGAGCGAACCAAAAATTAGAGGTCATTATTCAAGGCTTCGAGAAAAGCCAGGCCTCTTAAAGAGGCGTGAACGCTGATGTGATTTTATTATTTGTTTGTTTTTTCTTCTCAAGGCATATTTTTTGTCCGACCTGCTTTGCTATCCGCTGCAATTTTGTCGATTTGAGGCTAAAAGCTTTCGAAAGCAGCCCAGGGTACACACTGCAAACATACTTTCATTAACACACTGATGTATGCATCTGTATGTTCATCTCAATTCACACACACACACACACACACACGTCTGTCAGAATACATTAACCATAAAGGTGTGTGCTGTCATTCTACAGCGATGAATCACAAAAGCCAAATTATACACATAAATTATGAATAATCCACCTTCACATCACATTAAAATGGCCACATGCAGACAGACTTTCTGGCCAAGTATAAACAAATGCAACGGAGGCCATTTCTGCACGTGACGCAGCCGAGATGCTAAAACCATCAAATCAATTCATTTTATTTTACGAGGCGCCAAGAAGTACTGCTAAAAGCACTTGTGGCAGACATTAAGTCTCACTTCTGTTTCCTCGCACTCTCTGTCTGCCTGCCTGCCTGTCTGTCTGTCTGTCTGAATGCCTGTCGCTCTCTCCATTTCCCTCCAGCGAAGCCACACCCACTTCCTCACACTTGCATCTGGAGCAGGGCCGGAATAACTGGAAAAAAAATGGGATTTTTTGGGGGATTTGCCACACGAATACATACACACATATGCCGATATATATATAAAACAGACACATATACATAATCATATATGCATGTGCATCACAGCTTTGTTCCCGGGTACAAATCATAATTCAGACCCTCCCTGTATGTACATGTAATGTAAACGTTTATTCCAAATTCCTATCCTGCAGTTATACTTCTATGTACAGTGAGCTGTATAACATGCCAACGATTTCTGATTTTTTTGCCATGCCAGGAAACACTTCCTAACATTTCCCAACACTCATTCCCAACCCATTCCCAGCTCACCAGCAGACCTGCACTTTTGATCCACCCTCACAACAACACAAGGACAAACCGAGCATGAGTTGCACATAAGTGACATCACAAGGCTTCCTTGGCAACAGTAGCGGGGGCACGAGGGACCCACGGAGAACGGGTTTGCTACGCTAGATGATGGCAAACACCAGGAGAAACCCTGCAGCATCCCAGAAGACAAAGTGCTCCTCCTGAACTCCCTGTGACCTCCTGCTCCCCTGCCTCACGGCAGCCCCACCGGACAGAAGCATTCAGACACGCCATGCTTCACCAAATTAATTCTCCTGGTACTACATCAGCGGTGAAGGAAAATAACAATCCACCCGCCCTATATCCAGGCAACCGGCACACGAAACTGTGCCAAGACGATCTGGTCGACAGATTGTGCTTCACAATACAGCGTTCATGGCTAATCACCTAAATGGCTAATATATGCACATATACGGTCTGTGCGATTCACTCACTGCGTTCCAGATCTCAACACAGAGCTACAGACTGTATGTGTATATATAATGAATGTGTATATAATGCTATATATCTTTTAAAACTGTACTGGGAATGATTTTACTGATGATACTTTTTGTTTTGCACTTGCACCAGAAAAAACATTTAAATCTTAAAACATGAAAATCTATTAAATTACAGTATATTTAACTATAAATATTTATTTCTAATATATATATACATACATATACTATATATAAATATGTTTAAACTGATAATAAACTGACAAGTAAATTAATGCAGTTGTTTACAAATAAATTATGAAAATAATAATCATAATTTAGTCACATTAGGCAAAAAATTATAAATATATTAAAAAATATAGTTTGTATACAAGATACATTCAATGCTATGTCATTCATTAAATGTAAAAAAAAACATTTACTGCATAATGTTATTAAACAACATACATCATTTCAGATGTGATGGAAATGTTATAAATGACAGTTCTCAGGATCACATGAACTGTTGGACACTGATAGCAGACAAACTAAATAAACTAGTGAAAGTGTAAAAGTGTTTCCTAAAAGTGCACATAGTTGGAAAAAAATAAATCTATATATTGATTTGGCCATTTTGAGATAATGGCCACTGTTAACTGTGCCCACACCACCTATTAACTGAAGCTTTAGCCTCACTGTGAGCTCCAATATCTGTCTAGACTTTAGCCAATGCAAACTTCCTATTTCCAAATATTTATGTGAATTTCGAATGCAAAAATCTATTCAATTTAACCATATATGCACTATTTTTAATCTAAATCTATATATTAGTCATCTAGCTCTGTAGTTTTCTGTATTAGCAACACATCCAAACATTAAAAAACTATTAAATGTCTTTATCATTAACTGTTGGCTGAAAACTCTTAAAGAGGAAGAATGTACAGAATCAACAGAAATCTATATTTGCCCCCGGCCCCTATAGATTTGACACTGATATTATTCCATTTACCCTCTGTTAATTCAAATTAAACACACGCACACACACACACATTTGCTTTTAACCCTAACAGACTTTCTGCATGTTTACAATTAAAAAAGGTTTATTTGCTATATGTATATAAAAATAAGGATGCCCTCAAAATGAGGTTCTCCTAATATTTATCAGGTTCTGATTTTGGGTACAAATTTGTCCCCAATATATGATTAAGTAAACCCCCCCCCCACACACACACACACACTTTAAGCAGTTTAAAAAAGAAAGGCATTTTCCCATAAAACAGCTCTGAGAGTTATTTTCTCTTAAGCCTCTTTAGAATCAGCATTCACTGCTGAGGGAGAACATTCTGGCTGACATTAGTAAAATGTGTTCTGAGAAACAACTGCTACAAACACGGACAGCCTCATTGTTTTGGTCATTCGAGAACATCAGAGCAAACTTCAGTCAGTGAATTTACAACAGACAAATAAATCTGTGGAACGTATACAAACAGGTACATAAATAAACAAACCACATATTAACCATACTGTACATCTGTCCCACTGAGACTCATTCTCATTAGCATCAATTTAAACACGATACTTACTCTGACTAAAGTTAATAACAGTTTAAAGGCTCTTAGGGAAATAAAGGACAAACACTTGCTGTTTTTCCCACCGTATCGAGTCAATGAATGCTGGCTAAATAATTATAAACTGTACAGAGGTCAATACTAGATTCTTGGACATGAAAGAAGACTTGCGTTATTAAACCCACTGTACTCACACACTAGCATGTTTTAACGTTAAAAGCGCATTCAATCTTTCAATCTTAAGCTTAGTTTTACCAGCGCAAGCTTAAAGGTTGTTTGTTAATTACTCCACAGTGGCCGATCGATAGGGTGTTTCTAATAGCTGATATCTGTAGTGCTTTCAATAGATTTTGAAGTTGACAAAAGGGGAAAGCACCGGCATGCAGTACACAAGCTTTTTGCTCCATATGCATTCTATAGTAACCGCTTGGCAGGGGGAATATAATGCCACAACGCAGTGTGACATTTAATGGAAATGTCAAGATATTCATGTGTGTGTTGGTGTGTGTGTTGTACTGGAAACATCACTCCATCTATCACAATAGGTCAAAGTTGAATTCTGAGGCTATGTAATTACCTTCAATGTACTGTAGCTTTAAGAAGCGTCTTAGTTACTTGTAGTTCAACTGGTGTGGATAAACACTGAAATAAAATAAAAAGACTAAAAGATTTTAAAAACTCCTCTGGTAATATGGTCTTGAAATAATCTTCATTTAATGAATATGAATATTTGTATCATACGTAATATTAAAATATCATTATACTAATTAACAGCTGTTACATTAATCCTTAATTTTCAGAATATCATATAAGCAACTGTGAAGTCTGTGAAGCTGTTAGTTCACCGTCCTTAAAAATAAACACAATACATTTCACAGGGAACAGCACAACATTCATCCAAACTTCTTAAATGATTCACATGAGCTCTGAAAATAGACGGAAGTGTTAAAATGTGACTCCAGCAGCTGTCTTTCACATCAGCACATTCTGAATTTACTTTCTCACCTGAAGCACGTTAAAAACTCCATAAAAATATAAATAAACCAAAGGTCACAGTTCAAGTCATTGTCATGCATTGCACGATCGGTGTTTTTATGCACTCAAGAAGTGCTGGAGTCCATTTTGAGCTTTCATACAACCTCCGTCCTTGAGGGAGGATATTTTTCCACGTGACTGTATTGTGTTCCTGACCCCAGCAATCGTAAATCTGCGTAAAGGGCTGCTGTTCATTGGGGATTGGAGACAAATGTGTCTGTGGTGCGCTTGTGTTTTAGGACTTGCCAAAAATTAGGTCAGAAACAAATCTAATGAACAAATCATTTTATATGGGCTGCTCCTGATTTAAATATCTCACTCTTGACCCAATCACATAAGTTGCAAAGGGGGCGTGGCTTCTTGCCTTTTGATTATTGGCCCTCCAGAAAATCTAAAAGAACAGCAGCAAGAACCAAGCATTGTTAAACATTGTATTTTGCTAAAAGTGAACTAAACAAATACCATTAAAATACTTTAATAAGTAAAAACCTTAGCAACCATCTATGAATGCACTAAAAACGGTGGATCCCCATAGCAACACCTTGGCAACCACCCTAGCATCTTACCAGCAAACTAAGATGGCAAGTGCAAAATACATTCAGTATTATAATGCTACAGAATTAAAACAAATAGGACTTTATATGTTTACTAAATAGGTAACTTTTGCAAACCTCCATGTAAAACAAACCAGACTAAGTCATTAAACATGAGCTAAGTTCTAAGGCTAGGAATAGGCTAGGAGTATCGCACATCAACCCTGCGAGTCCACCCGGCGTCGCTCTCAACGGACGTCCTGTCGCTTGATGGTCCACTCACTGTGATTATCTCCTCCGCAGGACGCGTGAGAACCGCGGGCGCCTCTTAATGCACTGCGTGTCCAAACCCTTTCAGGCTGGCGGGCGGCCCTGACTGAAACTATAAACAGCTGAGAGCGTTTTAAAGTAAAGACGTCCCAGCAGTGAAGCTTTCTGCGGAGTCATTAAAAAATGATGCGCCCTCACGGTTCAGCGCCTGTCTCAGGTCGCGCAGAGTGCATCGCACACGCGCGTTACAGGAACGGTTCACCTTAGAAAACACATGCCACTTAACCCGCCCCGGAACCGTCCCAAAGGGCAGCGGTCACGTACCGGTCACACGACAACTGTGGATGAAAAGAACAGCGGGACTGTTTGATTCAATGCAAAACTTGATCCTTTATCAATAAAAACGTATTTTTGCTAACCCACAATTAATAAATTATTTTAAACGTGTGACGTTGAACCAAAAAGTCAAGAGTTTCTTTTCAAGCGCTGTCGTTTTAAAAGCGTCCAAGTCAACTTGAAGGCATTTCATGTGGCCTTCGGTGTGAAAATAAATAACATCTGAGTGAAGCCTCTCCAAATGAGGTACGCAACTGTAACTGCTAGCACGCAGAGATCGGAGCCCAGTCAGGTTCCGGATCCAAACATAGTTCCTACAGTCACCTGATTTACAGCCACCTTGAACTAATTCATAAACAATACATTATAAAGAGCCATTTAAAAAATGACTGTGAGGGCGTTACCATGGAAACCTGCTGCAGAGACCTGTCACTCACGCTTGGAAATGAGAAAATTCAAACAAACACCTTCGTCGAGCAAATAACATTTCGTGCTAAAACATGTCAGCTTTAATTTATTCTGTGAAGCTAAAAATGCCACGTACAGGGTAGAAAACGATGCCGCTTACCTTTTGAAAAAGCTTTAAAATGCTTTCTTGGTCAACTGCATCCGGGCTTTGAAACAAAGCGTATTATATGTCTGTTCAAGTTTGTAACGTGTTGAACAGACATATGATAAGCTTTGTTCCCAAAACAGCTGACCAAGTTACCATTTTAAAGCTTTTTCAAAAGGGAAGCGACATAATTGTGTTACCTTGAACATAATTCTTTTGTATTCCATACAGCAGAATGGTCACAAATATCTTTCATGAAGAACACAAAGCCTTCGCTTGCACTGTGAAGACAAAAAAATCTTTTCAAGATGAAGAAAACATGCAGATTATAAAACATTCATAATAAATTCAACATTAGACTCTAACAAAGTACATTTTTTACCCAATATTTGCACGTGATATGCATTCATGTGTCAGGGAAAACAGCACGCTGGGTTTGAGAACACAGTGCCAGTCAAAGTATTTTTAAAAATAAAAGATGTCTGTTTGCTAATTATAGCGATACATACAGTCACTGAAAATAACAACGCAATGAATCATTTTATCTGCTAGGAGTGAAAAACAAACACATCCAGGACAGAAATGCTTGTGTATCCGTGAACATCCGCCGTATTGGCCTTTGCGTCTATATGGCCGCCCGCAAACATGCAAGCGCAGCACATTCAGATAAATGCTATTGGCGCTACATACAGTAATAATGCTTTACACCCTCATTACCAAAGCAAACATGCAGTTTGAGTGCATGTGCAAAAGAGTTTTTCCATCATTGTTAGGTTTGTGATTCTTTCCTATGTGGGGTTACAGGGGAATACGGCTTCATTTCTGATTTTTTTTACTGGTACTTGAGCTCATATCGCCTCAAGGTTACACACACACACACACACACACACACACACTATGTAGATAAATGACTCTAGTATGCTAGAGTTTGATCCAAATGAAGCAATGATGTAGCTCAGTGGCCCGTGCCCTACATCTCAGTATGTGAGTGTGTGTGTGTGTGTGGGGCTATAGTAGCTGTAAGCTCACCAGCAAATGCCAAAGCCTTCACTTTATTAGACAGAACTGCCCTGGGCTGAAAGAGAATAGCCCTAATGACAAAATATGAGGCGCGATGCAGCCAGCAGGCCCTAATTGAATCGTTTGTCTCGCAGTTTCTGAAATTATTGCTATGGAGACACTTAGCTGCACTTTTCTGGCCATACGAAACCATTTAAAGATTTTAAAACAAATTCTATTGTGGTCTGCAGGAAACTGATTATTTGGTGGGTGGAACAGAAGTTAGTTTGCGGGACTTTATCCAAGTGAATGTTTGTAACAAACTCAAGGGTGGGCCACTTTTTATGACATCATAAAACAGCACCATAACTGTAAAGCAGCACATACACCACAACACGCATCATAATATAACATTAAACAACAAATTACATTTATGCTATTTATATATTATTCATATAAGTAACACTCTCCTCATTCACAACACATTGTTTTGAGAGTTTTATGCATTTACAGTAACAGATAACTAACCAACCTCAAATCTGACTGTAGTTATCACACGTTCATAATCTCCTTCTGTGTGATCGAGAAATGCTAATAATTATGATGTCATTTACAGTACATGAATACCCATAATTCAATCTGTTACAGAGAGACTGTAAAATAATCCAGTGAAATTTAATTTCGAATTTTTGGGGTGCTGGAAACTGTCCTCAGCTTTTAAAGTGAACTTCAGGGAAATAAACACAAACAGCTACAGTAATTGTACAGCGCGAGTGTGTTGACGATAACGCAGGGTTATTGGTTATTGTTTCAGTAGCTTGTAACAGATGGAGCCTGTGGTTTATCCATCCACATCACAAACGCATCGCTCAATAATGCCACACTTCCCTATAATTCCCCTGACTCAGCAGTGTGTGTGTGTGTGTGTGTGTGTGTGTGTGTGTGTGTGTGTGTGTGTGTGCACGTGTATGTGGGGGGAGTTATATTGATGGATGATTTATTACTTAAACATCCACCTCTCATCAGTTCAATTCATTCTGTATTTGCCAGAAGGTGTGTGTGTGTGTGTGTGTGTGTAAATCTCATGAAACCTGTATAAAACATGCAGTAAGCAAATTGCAAATACAACAACAAAATACAATATAAATATATTCCACTCCTAAATCCTACGTTAAAAAAAAACAGATTTACGAATGAACCTTAAGAGATTTTGTAAACCGGTTCAATGAACAGAAACATCATTTTAAACAAAGTGTCTAAATCTCAAATACTGCTGCAGGTATATTTGCATGCAGTTATAAACTCTTTGTCTCTGTACATTCTCTCTTTCTCTGGTGTGCTGGACACCACGTCACTGTGACGTACGACATCAAAGTATCGCAAAAGCGATTGGAGAACAGATGGCTGGCCAACGCAGCCTTTCCAGATTGGCTGCAGCAGCCTCTGATGATGACACGGCTACTTCTGATTGGCCAGAGTCACTGATGACAAAGATGATGCCTGTTATATTTTAATTTGGCACAACAGTTATTAATGTATGTTTAATATTAATTAAAATCTGATTATGTAATTTATCTATATTACATTTTATCGTTTAATAAAGTATACAGAATATACAACCTGCTTTTTGGGCTTTTATAAAAAATAAGCATATAGTATTAAGCAGAGCATAACTATGCAATAAAAAGTGTTTTTGCTAGTTTGTTTATCTGACAAATAATACACATAACCACTTAATCTCTCATAAGAGACACAAACACTGTTTATCACTATAAATTTCGTTCTTATTTCGCATTAAAAGACAGGATATGGGTTTGGAATGACTGTTATTTAAGTCATTTCAGTCAGTGACCCCGGGTCACATGATTGGTTCTCATTTACCTGAGACTCTCTGTGGGGCTGTCCGTGTCAGGCCTGCCTGAATATCACCACTGAAGCACCATCCTGCTTATTAAAGTGGAAAATGAACTAATTACATACAAGATCAGCAAAAAAGAGAGAGAGAGAGAAACGGAGAGCTACGAGTGGTGGGCTCTCCAATGTCCTTCGACTTTTAGAAAGAAACAGCGGCTCACTGCACTGCCGAGAACAACACTGAATTATCACTTATAAAGTGCTGCTGAGAGCACAGCCTCTCTCCCTCACAGCCTGTGAGCGAGAGAGAGAGAGAGGGAAAAAAAGAGAGAGGGTGTTGCTCTAATGGAGCTAGGACTGGCCTTTTGCTGCTCTTTACAAACACTTCAAAGTCAACACAAAATGGCATTCACAACCTATTTTACTTCAGTAATGCGACATATTTTGGGGTGAAACAGGATATTCAACACAAAATAATGCAGAAATGTTTCGCGAGGCTTTCCTGGGGCCAGCAACGCCAAGGTCATGGGTTCCATTCCCAAAAAACACACACTAATAAAACATTTATCTGAGAAATGCTTTCTCTAAATCTTTAAATGCTATCATTGCTATAATATTGCATTAACATTGCATAAACATAAATAACTAATAGCAGCATTAATAACATCGATTGGTAAACTTACCAATAGCACACACAGAAAAGTTGTTTTAAAGGCAAAGTAAGTGGTTATATTCTGATAAGACTGGGACCTTTTTCATTTTCCTGGGATAAAACATCTTTTTATAACATGCTACAACAGAACCCTGATTCAACTTTTAACTGTTAGCCTCTCAAGTCCGGCTACAATGAACGAGAAAAAAACGAGAAAAAAATGATTACAAAAGACTTACAGTCTTACAGTGTGGAAATTAGAAACACTATCCCAGATAAAATGCTCATTACTGTCTAATCAGGGCCTGGAAAACAAACCCACACGGTGAAAAAATAACTCCTATCAAATAATTCCTTTCTGTCTGCTTTCATCAGCAGACAAGCTCACGTAGAAGCATTCTAATGTACCGCCTCACTATCACCGTGACGACGCCATCGCTACAGTAACCGCCTCAGTGGTTCCGTATCCTGACACACCCATCGCCATGGCAACTGTGTTTCTCCTTAATAACAAATATTTCAGGTACATCAAATAATATCACTACACATCTAAGTCGCCATAAACACGACTACATTTTTAAACTCCACAGAAGGTTGCCATGGTGTTGCTAAGGTGTTCCCAGTGTTATGGTGTTGCAGGTGGTTGCTGCCTGGGCCAAGTCAAAGAACGGATTAGAACTAAAACCATAACTGTTGGTTTGAACAAATGCAATAGTTGCGCTTGCCTGAGCACACACAATAAAACAGCGTATGCTTAGAAGATCAGCATGTTTGTGTCGCAAATAAATTGGATTGGATTATATCGGTGGGAAAAACAAATAGCTCATCCAATAATATCACATTAAAGGAGCTGAACGATCAACCATCTCTCTCCGCACAGAACCGGATAGTGTCCTGCATTCAATACCCGACAAATCACTGACTTCATTACCAAATAAATATAATGGGTCATTAAAGCAAACAAATAATTATCGGAGCACAAGCTCTCGCAGCTTAAACGATCAGCCAATAACACTTCAAACTGAAACAACCAGCCAATCAGGAAACTCCGATTGCGTTCCCTGTAGTCCTTTGTTCTTTGTATGCGGTGGTCAAAACTCTACAGATCTTTAATGTCATCTCAGCTCTCGTTGTCTATGTCTTGATTATCAGCTGCATTCATTCGCTCTCATCTTTGGCTCCCGATGCTTTTGGTCTCATTTCACAGCTATTATGTCCTTTCAAATGAGTCTGAAACTTCTTTGTTGCCTTTTGAAAGTACAAGGATGGATGTCTGATTTATTCTTTGGCTGTCTATCGGCCACAAGTGCATAAAAATCATGCATATCAAAAGTCACTGAAGCACTCAAGGTAAGTATAAATTGTGGTTGCAAACCATGTGGTTTTATGTGCTAAAATAAAACTTAACTGTACTGGTCGAAGTGATTTCAGTGATTATGACGGACTACATACCAAATAAATGAGAAAACATGATGTCTATTTCCTTAATTGTGAATAAATTACTTTTAAACAGTATGGTGTGATACGAATAATAAGTCATTTGAGATAGCTATATTTTGCGTGTGGAACAGGAAGCAGATTCTCACGGCTTATTGCTTAATTTAAAAAAAAAACATTATAAACAGCAGGTGCTTACAAACGGAATTACTGTTTGAATCCTTTCTTAATAGAAATACTGCTTTTATTATCACTGCTTTTGATTGAAATACAGTTTTATAGCTTTACCATGTAAATATAGTCATTTAAAACGTAGTTGGCACACACAGCAGGCACCAAATGTCCATGCATCAAATTATCATCCTATATATTCACTATTTGATCACAATGTGGTATCAACACGTTTAATCCAAGAACATATATATATATGTGTGTGTGTGTGTTTAGCATTACATGTTTAGCCTCTCCCCATTTCAGTGTCACCCTGATGAAAGATTTGAACCACATTGATTTCCGACTGTTTATCTGAATCAGGACTCCATCTGAACCAGTGGTGTAATAAATTCAACCTAGCTGGGTTCCTTCTGCAAAGCAAGATATCGACTGAAGCTATGAAGACATCCACTAGATATTCCACTCCACTCATTCATACGTCAACATCCAGACAGTCCAACAGGCACCTTCATGCTCGCCGGTGAGAACAGTTTTCCTTTATTCACACACGGAATCGAATCTGTCGATCCACCGCAGCACAACCTCAAACCGCTTGACCCAGCCGGAACACCTACCAAACAAAGACGCTAGAGACAAAGCCTCCATGCGTTGCTTTCTTACGCTCTCGATTGGGCCAGACGCAGGGCAGAAAAACYGAACCGGTTCCCGCGCTCTGCTTTTATCTGCACCACGAGAGGTTAAGACGACTTGGGTTCATAAAATTTAGAAGACTAATAAGATTAAAAGATGAGAAGAAAGGGGAGTCAAGGCACTGCCTGCAGCCAGATGGCCCAGAAGACCCACGTCAAGTAAGCTCAACCTTCCGGGTGGAAACCGGACCCGGGCTAAGCGTAGCTGGGGGAAGACCTCCGTCTCCCGCTCACAGAGTGTCAGGAATTGATTTAAAGACAACACCACACTCAAGCCTCACTTCATTTATGCCCTGGATGAAAAAGATACATGCGGATGTACCGTAACCCCGATCTCGTGTTCCCCAGGCGGCCGATTACGGAGTGATGGAACGCCGGCCTGCAAAACAATGACGGGGCTGAATCACCGCTCGTGTTGTGCGCTAACAGAATCAGATTAAATTACCCGTGCGCCATATGGCCGGCGTTTGCATTGAAGAGGTGATACAGACACGACTGAGAGACCACGAGATGTACTGCTTCCTGTCATTTCAAGCGTGTCGAGTAACGCAGCTGATCGCGCTTTAATCTGAGGGAAAACTCTTGGGAAAACGTTTGTCAGTGTGGATTGAGAGATGAAAAAGGTTATAAACGGAGCAGGGCTGCATGATGTTGCAGAAAAATGCATTACAATATGCAATATGCAAAACAGTAATGCTTAAAATTTACACATTTCTCTGGGATAATATATATTTTATATTATATTTTTCATGTTTTAAACAACATTTGCATGCCAGTTTGTCTGCACTGACCTAAAACTAAAACAATACATAAACGTTAGAAGCATTACAATAATTTAGTTATTGCAAACAATTTATCTATCGCATTCTTAGCACAAAGTTTTTATTAATATGTCAAAATGTGAGTCTCTGACTGTACCTGCTAAAAAAAAAATAACTAACGTTTCTAAACAAGTCTGAAGTTTTTACTTGCAAATATTAGCTTATGATTTTCACATAATTCTGGTTTAAATTTAATTAAGTAAAAATCTAACTATCATTGTTTTTCCAAGGAGCCGTTTACCAATTCCACAATTCCAGAATTTTCTACACATCCCCCTCCCACTTCAGGAAGTGAAGCTATGAACGCTCTGCATGTCCCGCTAGCAAAAGTATTTTAAAATTTGAACACAAAACTACATACTTCACCTTTAAAGAGTGTCTTGTGCGCACAGAGGACAGAGAGATGACAGCAGATATCCTCACAAGCCCACAGTCCTCTGAACATGTAATTACAGCTGATGGTCAGTCATAAAACCAGGGTTACGAGAGGACAAATCTAATTAGCTAGATCATAAAAAACTCAGGTCAGTCGGGCACGTACAGTTATTCTCTAGAAACTCTGTGGCAATGTAAAATATTCACACACAGCAGATTATTCACTCACATTAATGCTTCTAAACCGCTAATATTTAACACTGAATGGTTTTAATGTCACTTCAGATCAGACCTTCAAAATAACAGCTGTCATTTTGTTACAGACTAACTGCTAACATCTCTTTTTATGGCCCAGATATCTTTTCACAGTCATTCTGTCAAAGTCAACAAAAAAATCAATTGATCAAAATGTAGCATATAGTAAGGTTTTGTGAAGACACAAAACCCTGATTTTCATTTCATGGGGTCTTTAAATTTAGTGGAATAATCATTGTTTTTTTAAGACCCAATGAAATCAAACTTTTTGTGGAATTTCCAGTGTCCATCTCCATTAGCTTTGAAACCATCTATATGCTAAACTACTCCTAGAAGTTGACCAGACAGTTTCTCTTTGCTGTGGAAAACTGACCAAATTCAATTATGACTTATCCTGCACTGCACAGCTTCTCTTGCACATCAGATGCACATCAGATGCTCTCTAGAATGAGAAGAAAACGGTGCATGTCAAGTCATTTCACTGTGCTAGCAAATTAATACTTAAACTTTAGACACAAAATACAACAAATACTGGGCTTTGGATCGTATAAAAGATTGTTAGTCATTTATTTGTCGCTGTCGTATAGTCGCATTTCTCAATCTGAGCGCAGCAGAACGGAGATACAGCGCAAGCACATATTTGATCTGTCAAAAATTGCTTTGTTGCTGCATATTCAGCAGTATTTGACACAGATTTTCTCTCCGCCATAACGCTTTTCCCTCCAAATGAATCAATAGCGAGGCCTAACGTGTTTCAGTGCATAGCGCCTATATTCTCTCCATGATCAATAATTATGTCCCCGAAGGGTGTAAGATCTCACAGACTGGAGTGTCAGAGCACAGAGCCTCACACACACACAGCAGAGCAAATCTGATCCGCGTATGAAGGTACCACACGTTTCAATTAACCAACCTCGTCGTGATCTTATCCACATCATTCCTGATGGATATAATCACCATTTAGAGCGATTAGCAGTTAAACTCCACGTTCAGACGTCGCATCATCACCACATAATGGAGTCGCATCGAGTATCGGCGGGAAAAATACGCCCTGAGTTCATCTACCTGCAGCAAAAACAAAACATCTCGCAACTGAAACCAATCTTTTGGAAACACCAGTCATTACTTTTAAGGAAAATAATTAGCGCTTCATTCGACCTGGTATAACACTCTCTCAGTGCAGTGGGACTACAATCTGCCCGCCTGCTTATTTCCATATAATGAAAGTAAATGGGGACAGAGACACAATTACAAATTCACAACATTACAAAAATGCACCATTAAAGTGTCATAATAATGGTGTGTGTATAACACTATATTTCAAATCTTCAAAAACCAAAGCACAGGTTAAGCTGAGGTTGAATTAAAAACCTGACAGTCCGTTCCACTTTCTTTATGCTCCAGTCCGACTTTTCCTTGAAACACTCAGTCTGGATTTATCAAATGTGCTTAAAAACTTAAAACCTTTCATTACTGTTAACATTACAGTTTCTTCTCATCACTGGCCATAAAAATATTAGAAGCTGCTGAGCTTCTAATATTTCAGGCTCCTACAGAACAGTAAACAAGAATAAATGTCACGGATTCAGAACCAAATACTCAAATAATGAACAAATTACTTTCCCGCCATGATATCTGTTACTCAGAGGTTATTGTGTGGAATTGTTTACATTATAAAGTGAAAGAAAACCGAGACATGCAGCGTAGAAAAATTATTTGCCCAGCTCAACGTGACAATACAAATAACTACCGCAGCACATCCGTTTACAAACACGGAGCACTTTATGTTGTTGTGTAAACCACAAAACCAGACACACACTGCATGTCACTGCATGTCATTACCTCATAACATTTTTTCCCTACATTTAAAAAATCATATAAAATATATATTAACATAAAACAACTAAAAAAACAAATGCTATATTATTAGTATTATTATA
Source organism: Yasuhikotakia modesta (assembly GCA_036877545.1). Taxonomy (NCBI): domain Eukaryota; kingdom Metazoa; phylum Chordata; class Actinopteri; order Cypriniformes; family Botiidae; genus Yasuhikotakia; species Yasuhikotakia modesta. The sequence continues at coordinate 17,407 of JBAJNP010000643.1, read as the reverse complement.
CAAACACAATTTAGTAAGTTTTAAAGCCTTTTTGTATGAGGACAAAGGAATTATTGTTATAAAATATTTGTCATAATACACATCTGTGTCCTTGTAAGCAACACGCACATACACACTACAAATGTAATGCTACACAAACATTAACCTGTGATTATTTTTTGAGGCAAAATGCAGAAAATCAGTTTATTTTAATTGCTGTCCCATTACTGTATTCCAGGAGCTTTGAGTGGGTTGACCAGCTGTCAGTCCTGGTGCTAAGTGGATTTAATTTATCTGCCAACAGCCAAAAGATGTGTTATCTGTGAGCAATATTGATCAAACCGAGTCTCCAGATGACTGAACTGAGCCAGGAATGTGCCAAAAATAACAACACGTTATTCTGTGTGAACTCCTGCAAACCGGGAACACGCAACATAAACAATCGCCACATATGCGTGCGCTTAATTGCAAAAATGCATCACAACACTAAAAGCTTTAATAGATGATGCTCTTTACATCCCGTCAGTCCTGACGGCGCCGTTGCTAAGCACCGATCGGCAAAGCGATTGCCATTGTCAGATGAAAAACAAACTTCCCAGTGTGTATACACACATACATATGAATGAAACAGCCGCCCTCGCAAAAATTCTTTGTCAATCTCAGTTTATGACGTTGGCGGCGAGTCGGAGCTGCCAGAGGAGAAAGACACAGTCTGCAAATTTGGACTTACAATCTGTTCACTGGGAGGCGGAATCAGGAAGAGAAATTTGCCTCTCAAATCCTCCCTCTGAGCGCATGTCAAAGCCATCCAAACTGATTGCTTGGCTTTTACATTTGAATAGAATGAAGTGCTATGAAAACACGGCGCGCGTTTGGCACAGATGGTGCTCAGGGACTGAAAAGAGGCCCTGAAAAATGGAACCGGAAGATGTGAATAGAAAAACCCTCTTACAAAGTGAGTATTTAAGAGGACGCCGAGAGGTGTGTGTTTACAAAAGAGCTCTCGGCACAGAACCGCAGCTTTGTGTCCGATTCTGATGGAAACCCGCAAGTTCTGGTTCTTTAAATGTTTGTCCATGAGCAAATGATTGCGCTCAGGAGAACTCTTAACCTATCCGACCTCAGGAAATGAGTGAAGCTCTGCCAATGAGAACTTGGAATTGCTATTAGGGGGGAAAGTTGGCCCACCCCCTGGAATCCAAAAACAGAGGCCAAAAGACACAAACGCAGTCAGTCACAGCAGATGAATTAAATAATGATCATAATATATTTATGCTTTTCCAACATTTTTATCTTTTCTAACAACACTGAAACTTACAGAATCTTGTCATGATGTTGCTCAAGAACATGGCTGGGGTATAAATCTCTTTGTAGACGGCGCATAAAAACTAAACAAACTGTGATTGGTCAACCTACGCGTCAGACGCTCACTTCCTGTCTAAGTGGGTGGTGCTTGATCAGAATGGGCTACAATGAGGACCAGACTTGAGTCAAAAGCGTGACTGAGTGAGACAGAGGGGGACAGACTTGCCTCGTGCCAAAAAGATTCAGGGCTTTTCAGCGCCTGCACCGGACGCTGTGCAGGAATGCCGACCTACAGGAAGTCGTCTCTGTGTGATGCCTTCCCCAGCTGTCTGGAGAAGACCGTGGACGATGTGTAGCGCCTGTTGAACCCCAGCGGGCGAGTTTTACAGGCCCACGGTTCACCTCATGCCCCATTAACCGAAGAAAAGGGAAAAACGCAGGCGCACGTATTCCTGGTCCAAACATTCCAGCGCCTCCGCTGCTGCGCTCAGAACCTCGCGGCCCATTCCAACCTCACATTCCCAAGTAAAATGGCTAACTGGGGTCCTAAATGAGCAGCAGAGAGCCACCACAGACATCTTATGAGCGGATCTCAAAGAGGCTTCAGAGAGAGTAAAGAACATCTGGAATCTGTGAAAGAGACCAATATATTAGAGTTACACAGACTGTAAAAGTATTGGAACATCACTGGTGTTAAAGTTAATATGTACTATGCAAAGTTTTTATATTTATTTAAAATTGTTCATCAATTATAGTAATTGTTACACATTAAACACATTAAAGCTACAATAAACTATTTCTGAGGAACGCTGTTGATATTTGAAATCAACACGTAAACAAACACGCCCCCTTTATTGCTCCGCCCTCAAAAATTATAAACATGCTAAACAGCTAGAGGCTACGCCCCACTATTGCTGATTGGCTATGAGAGTGTTATGGTCATTGGTCCAGTCCACTTTAGGGTTTATTTTCATATTTACACAGCTGGACTATTCACCCATACACATACACCCACAAACACACTCTCACACACACAACCCCCCCACACTCACACACATACTCACACAGCAGATATTTAGCAAATATTTACAAAATTGTTACCACCTTCAATTAAATTTATAAAACAGCCCTACTTATTACACAACATGACATGAGACCTCACACTCACGTTTATACGGCTGTGCCCACAAGGGCAATGAAGATGAGACAGATCAGAAAATCCTGTCGCAAAGAAAACGGACTCACTTAACATCTCACTTAATGTTCAGCAATATCTACCATTACCAGCAACAATTAAGACAAATAACAAGCATCACAGCTGACAGAGATCTCCAGTCTCATCCTCTGCTGAGGCGCGATCGATTTCAACAGCTGAAACGAAACAAAGCACTTCTGAAATGGCTACAGAGGGAAATCAAGTTACCTGCACCTTTTAGCAAAGGGAAATTCAATATATTAAAGGCACGGAAAGGTGATTTTTTCCAGAAACATTTTTTATTAAGAAAGTCCCACATTGTGGTAGCGATCAATAAGCGGTCTAGATATATTTATATGTTCTGCTGAAAGCACAGGATCATAAAAATGTCGTCCAATCATTGCATTCGGTCCAAAAGCAATGATTGTCGGACAGGAACGTCCTATGAATTTACAGATTTATTGGAGGAGGTGTGGTTTTAGGGAAGACTGTGAACAGAGAGCGGATTTTATGCTTTCAATGTGGCATAATACATTTTAAAGTGACAGTTATGAATACAGCAATACATTTACAATAAAGTGACCAGCAGTCAAAACTGCATCTTCTGGCTATGTTGTTTTGTGGTCGGAGTTCCACATGCTCAATTTAAACAGGTTTAACTACACAAACCACCCAAATGTTACCAATTTCAACGGCTTTACATTCTCATGGCAACCAAGTTTTATATATATAATATAATATCATATTATGCACAGAGCTGTTCTCTATAAGGTCAGTAACCAATTTTATCACATGCCCACATGTATAATAAAGTCTTGCAGCTATGCCTTTAAATTTAGTGCTTATTGGCTAGTCTGAGTTCCTGCACATGCTAACTTACTGTAAAAAGACAAATCAAAGTTAGTTCCTTAAACTTTATCAATGAGTTCTTCCACTGCATCTCAATCATATCTCATTTTGAGCTTGTCTGTTTCTGAGAAAGTTTAGAATTTAGTTTGGTGTCATCTCAAATGAGGATGAACTGCTTTTAATGCAGAAATTTCTCATTTGTAAGTAGATAAAAGCATCTGCTAAACGACTATATGTAAATGCAAAAAGCTGCCTGTGCAAATTTTCCTGCGACCTTCCGCCGACCTCCGCAGCAGAAGCGCATCAGACGAGTTTTGCTCTTCATTAGATGATTTCTGCTCTGTTCTGGCTAACAGCAGAACTCTCCGCTCCTGAATTCTGATTTGATAGATGATATTGTCATCCATCAAACAGAAGCTGTTTTTCTAGTGTTCTCCGCGCAAGTTCTTTTCGTTTCCACTGTTGTGTGTTTCCATCAGCGGCTGTCAGGAGGGCAGGGCACGAGGTCAGCAACAGTGCAAACGTCTCGCAATAGTCTGGAGCTTTTGGGACAGACTTACTTGAAAGCTGTAATGCAGTAATACAGTAATGCAGTAATACAGTACACAGAACTGCCCAGACTGTGAATTTCCTGCATGCATGCAATACCTGGACTACATATTACTTTTGCCAAAACAGCAGCAATCAACCAGAGCTCACTTTGTCCGCATCCCACAATGCAATGGGAACGAACCACGCTTTCCATTTCCAACGCAGACAGATGAACTGAAAGAAAAAACCGAATACAATTTCTGACCGATCGAGCTGCAGAGAGCTGGATTAAAAATGCAAAATAATATTATTTATTTATTTACTAGAAGGTAACTGGATACCCCTCACTGAATTAAACATGCACCATAGTAAGACGATGTGACAACGACATAGCATGCTAAGGTTTGCAACATTTATATGCAATGTAGTATGCAGTATGCAGCTATTCTATTCCTAACACAGCCCGTTACTCTGGCTAACCAGGCTGCATACCAATCTCTTAAAATACACACTCACTTTATAATCAACCCTGAGGATTACATAATAACCGACTGTCCATTTCTACATTATTTAATGTCCCGTGCACCATCCTGTGCGTCCGTATTACAGCAGAGGAGAGACAAGGCTATTGACATCAACACAGAGACAATAAAAACAGAATCAGGTTAAGGGAAATCTCATAAACCGTGTCTCGGCTGAAGGTCAAACATCATGGATCTTAACGAGACGATGTGGGATCGTCTGAAAACGAGGTTTGGAGTGGGCGACCGCGGAGCACATTGCTAAATGTGTCGTCTACATATCCAACTCCTTCATGCTGTACTCAAAGGGCAGAATTTTATAAAGCGCAGCAATTCTTCTAATGGCTTTTATGGGAAGGGGGGGCAGGCAATGAACTGAGCCCCACATCATCAGATTGAATAAGGTCAAACTTAAAACACCCCAGAGGGAAAGTCTGATGACAGACGCGGGGGTTTTGCACTGACGTATGGCATCTACGTTCCAATACGTGTTTCTTTCCTGAACGGTGTTTGAATTTAACTTACTGATCACAAACTCTCAAACCTACAGCACATACAAGGTCTTTTCTGCATAATGGCCAATGACTAAACTGAGAAAATGTATCACACATAAATATTTCATGCTAATCAATTATGAGGTTCCATGATGGACAGAAAGTTGTCGCACAAGGTGGCTATGTAGACAGCTCGGTTTTTAAACAGAACTATAGGTTCTCGCCGTCCATATATACACATTTTTGCACCTATAGAGTGAGCGAGCATCTGTTGAACACATGTCGTCTGTCTATAAATCTCTCTGGAATCCATTTAATGGCACCACAAACCGGCTAATGGATTTGAAAAACACTCCCAAGAACCATCAAAACAAACATGAGTTCCAACCCTTCACCCCTCTGCCATACCTTAAATGTCACCGATGATCCTGCAAAGCCCTTCTGAACACCACACAGTAGCTCCTAAAAGTCGCATTAACACTTCATCAGCACAGCTCAAACACGTCTGTTCTCAGATCAGTTGCAGCACATGAAACGGCAGTAAGCTGACAGGTACCCAACACAAACAGACAGACTGGACGGCCATCAACAGAAACATTTACGATGTGTCATCGGCTATGAATCATTTGGAACATAAAAGCACATGTTTTCTGATTCTAGGGAACGTGTTGAGAATGTTCTGGATCTCTGAGGCAGTTTTTGTAAGACCTGTCGCATTCCAATCTTGGCGCTGCTTTTTTGGAAACAGGTTACTGCACGATTCCTGCGATTTTCACACCCGTGTCACACCACAGAAGAGGTAATGCAGTCCGGACACGCCACGACAAAGACGCATTTCCTGTCACATAATGAAAAACTAAGAAGCGCAAAATATTGTTTACGTTATGCCATTTGGCAAAAGGCTACCTCATAATTCAGAGAAGCGACGCATTTTGTGCGAATAATGAGAAATGCACATATTTTAGGGAATCATCTGCATGACATTTTAATTTCTAATTTGCATATAAATAAATACCAAACTACATTTCATTTATAGCTTTACCACTGATATTAATATTCATATTTCCAATTATATACTTTCATTCTAAAGGGCATCCGTTTCAACTTCCTCTGTTCAACAGCTGTGAAAACTACCTACAATGGAATATAACAATAAAAAATATGACGCAGATTTTTCGTACTGCATGTTAAAGGTAAACCCCCACTGTCCCATGAAATCTAAATTTGAGTTTTGTGACTGGTAACTGTGAGCTCATTATATGCTAGTGTGCTTTAAAACTTTTATGAAACTTACTTTGATTAGAACATCTTGCACACAGAGGCATATATATATATATATAGAAACACACACACACACAAATACATAAATACAAACACACACACACAAATACATTAATACAAACACACTCGCACACACACACACAAATACATAAATACATCTAGACACGACCAAACTGCTCTCATAAATACACACACACACAACCAAGGTTTTGGACTGATTCCCTTTGGAACACACATACTGAATAAATGCACAGTAATTTACCTTATGCGCAATAACAGAAAAGCATCTAAAATATATAAATGTTTCAAAACAACAAACATATAAATTACTTAAAGACTTTTCACAGAGTGAGTTTAGTTCATCTAGACACAACCAAACTGCTCTCATCGAACCATCTTTAACAAAACTGTTTGTTTCGCACCATTCATTTCAGGCCAAAACACACTAAACTTTACGACTTTACACTTACAATAATGGAACAGAGATTGTATTTTAATTTGACCCTTAAGCATTATGTGAAGTTAAATGCAGGGCATTGATGTAAACATTAAAAAGACTAAAGCCCACATCCAGCAAATGACTGTAATCTGATGTAAAGTCCACAGCTGACAGTAACAGCGTGTCGACGACTGGCACAAATCCCAAACATTAGACCGTATTCTGACAGGTTAAATATCAGAGCAAACGTGTGACTGACAGGACAGTACAGGCCGGGCAGGAGGGAGTCAAAGCCACAGGAGATGTTACCTGTCAATGGTTAACTAATCCGATACTCTCGCTCTCTGAGGACACTGAGGGACCAAAGGTTCTGCTCTTATTTTGGGCTGTTGTAACAGCTTGGAACATTGTTTGATTCTGAGGCAGCTAGAGATGCTATAGGCCTCCATCTCACTCTTGGTCAACCGAGCCTCTCTCTCTCTCCATCTCTCTGTATTAAACTGAATCCATTGAGCAGATTAGAAGTGCTTGATTATATTATTATGGAAATGTGAAAATGGCAATCCACGTTCGGTTCAAATGTCACGTGTCACAGCTGCTTGAAACGGCTCACTTTGACTCACTTCAGTTAATAAGATTACATACTGGCCGAATTAATGAACAACAGAAACACGCAAATGGGGAACATTTTGAAACTGGCTTAAACTCGCTCACAACACCCAGAGTCGTGGCTGAATTTACAACAGCACTCCTGTTTGGATTGTAAAATATTTATATGTCATACACACAGAGCGCGTAAACTTCAGTTTGTTCTGAGAGGGGCAACTAAGACGTTTACAAGCTATATTTACTATCTGGTCACGATCTTACGCATCTGTCGCTATGGCTACAGGCGTTACACCGTAAGTCTATGCAGTGTTAAAAACAGAGTTGACTTCAGTTACCTGTTCACACAGCAATTATTTAATCCTGTTTGACGCTCTACGTAGGTGATAATTTGAGAGGCGCACCTGTCGTCTACACAGCCAATCAGAATTCTCGGCTTGCACTCAGTGTAACCCCAGAGTTATCGCAAGCTATCAGTGCGAGGGCACAGATCCAGGGATACTGTGTTCCACAGAGGACGCGATCTTTCGCTTGGTCATCCATAAAACAGGAGATGAAGGGCCGGCTTAACCGATCAATGACAGCACAGGTGACACAGTCTCTGAAGTTGCAGAACGCCCTGACATTTAGAAAGGAAACAGTAACATTTCTGGCGAGCACTTTCGAGTCAAGCCATCTATCTGCGCTGTGTTTCTCTCAGAGTTTGAACCATTATCTCAATGTGTAAACTGCATGCATTTCTACTCCTAAAACTCCCCTTATTTACTTTAAGAGGTATAATTCTTATGCTGTAAAACAAACAATTCTTTCCTCAATATATTTTCATGTTGTTCCAAACACACAATGCCTTTTCTACATTTTTTTTACATTAGAATGTTTAGTTAGGCACAAATAATTTACCACAACATTTACCAAATATTTACCATAATATCATCAATCTATTAATAAATCATGAGAATAGACCATTATTCTTTTGAAAGATTCTCCTTACATATTATGATTTCTGCAATACAGATTTTTTTACAATGATTTTATTTAAACCACCATTTAAATTAGGCAGTAAAACAAATTCTGAGTGCTAAATTGTCAGGAAAATTAGGCCACAAAATTTTAATGGTCTTAAAAATTGGCCTCTTTGTGCAAAATATAATAACTTTCCTCTTTTAATTTTCGAGGAAATATAATCTATACTTCTTCTTTCCATCACACGTACCCCATACCCTGTTAAATCACTTTTACATTTGCTATGGCCATTAATAATTACAGTAAAAATCCACATATAACACGGTAGTCACCGTATTTGGACACTAGCCTGGAATTCCTGTAGTTTGTAAACCTGCTTATGCTAAAACAGAGTCCCTAATGCCCCCTAAACTCTGCGGTTCCCGTTTCCAGACTCAAGTCAATGTGAGCAGCTCGTTCACACACATTAGGCTCAATGACCCTCTGAAAATGACATGTTATAACCCCTGCTGTGTGGAAGTCCCCAGGGGGGCCGAGAACACAACGCACCGATACCCACTGATAACCCGAGCGCGCTGCCGACGTCTCAATCAGAGTTTGTTGGTACCTCGAAAGACAGCCGTTTTTAGGAATGCAAATGATTGCGATATGCAAAACGGAATAATTATGAGTATGTGACTCTTACAGAATTATGCACACTCTCTGTGCCTTTTAAGATAAAGAGCCGAGCTGTGCTGTGATTATTAGCCAAAACTTTCACACTTTTCGTCAGCGGGAAACTTAATTTTGACATTCCGCTCTGATCGAGTGACATTCCCGTTCGTGGCAGGGACACCATTTCCTGTGAAATCACATAAATGAGCCTCAAATTACCAAATTGTTTAAAAACAACAACAGCAAGACATGACAAGAGGCGGAAGACGATTCCTGTGGCTGTAGCTTAATTTTCCAAACAGCAGTTTAACGTTTATGAATCACTTAAACTGCGAGCCGTGGCGTGTCTCTGAACCTCTCCACGCTCTTTTGACCGATTAAGACAAAATTACAAAACAGATTTAATTGGGTTGTTGCTTATCAAAGAAATTTTTAACATTTACCAATGACTGCGTTTTAATGCTTGACCCGACGCCAAACCCGCTTAATAACTCTCACACAATCGCATTTAAATGCAGTTTTTAAAATGAGCTTGAGAACAGAAACTTAATCTTCCATCATTTGAGACACTGACCACAAAAAAAACATGACGTTACACTCCTGCTGGGTCAGAGCCGGTCACTGCGTATCAATTATCAAAAAGCCCACATCCCATTAGCCAGAACTCTCTGTGGGGTAACCCAATTAAATCAGCCCCATTTAATCAGAGCGGGACACATGAGCTGAGGGGGCGTGGCCTCCCTGTCCGTCTACACGCATGTAATCCCAATTCCTAATGACCCGGCGCTGCGTGCCGACGACCAGTAATAGCAACACAACAGAATTCCATTGACGGGACCTGAGGAGAAATTTCCAATCAGGATACAACAGGTAGAAGCACAGGACTGGTTTTAAAACAGTTCCTCTGTGCACTATTTTAATTTAATGTATTCAAGAGCCAAAATATAATCTAACATCGCAATCACATTATATAACTGCTGTTAAATTAATCAAACAAACCGTGACTTTTTAAACCGACCGATATTTGATGTTTTTCACACAGGTCACGTTCCAGTTTGTTTGTCAAACTTTGTCCAAAAAACACATAAAAACAAAGACATTCGGTAAACTAACAAGAGTTCTGAAAACTGATGAAATTAGACGAAATCACATATTTTAGTTCTTCAAAAACGCACTAATTCCACTAGAAGTACAAAAACACAATCAAACGGTCAAGACGAGCTCCGGTAATACAAAGGGAAACACAATATAGCCCAGCTGTACACAGACGGCTGTAAATGAGGTAACTGATGTATCTCTCCTGACAGCCTCGCGGGTGTAAAGATATAAAACAGGATCTTTTGAGATATTGCGGTACCTCGGGTCTGCGCTGGATGATTCTGCTCATCACAGACTAATGAGATCTTTGGAGTATACTCAGGTGTGCCTGCAAAAACAAAAGAGAAAGAACAGTAAATACAGAGAGAGAGAGACAAAGAGAGAGAGAGAGAGGGGGAGAGAGCGAGAGAGAGGGAGAGAGAGACAGAGCGACAGAGATAACTGCTATAATTAGTGATGTTTGCTAAGGCACACTACATCCCATAATACTTCAGGGCATATTACATACCATAATTTCTGCACAACTTATGAATGATAGCTTACATCAGGTTTTCTAATACTGTACTAAACTAATGCTGTGCTAAACTATTCTATTAATAATATTCTTCCTTTTACCCACAGACTTACATAAGTCGCCTTAGCAACCATCTAGCGATGCCCTAGCAACCACTCAGATGACCTTCAGAGCACCAGAGGGGGGAGTTTTGCATGAATAAGTACCACTCACCCTGCAATATAATCCGTTTCATAACTACAGTGCAGCTACTTGCAAGTGCAACTCAAAAGTAAACATGAAACCTGGTGGCATGGCAACACAATTCACGGGGTCCGTAACTTTTGATGGTTCCCTCAGATACATTACAGTCACGATAATCAAACAGATTCAAATACACAGGCAATATGCCGTGATTCGCAGCAGCTGGTCCGTACGGGAACAGACATCATATCTACTTATGTTTGGTCAGGAGAAACTGTCACCTGCTTCAGTTGCTGCCGAAATGTTTGTTTTCCTGTTCTTTGTACATCAATAAAACTAAAATTGCGGCCCAGCAAACAGGAATGTGCTCAGAACATTAACTAGCATCCTGTTAATGTAAAACCTTGCAGTAATGTTACTATAACCTTTTAAACAGTCAATGGCAAATGTTCTAAAAACGTTATTTCTAAATTGTTAGTGGAACATTACCTTTACAGAAAGACACTTTTGTTCTGTAATGGTACCAGATAAAAAAAAATGTTTGAAGAACGTTCAACCAACCAAACAAGCAATAATTTTAATACAAAGTCTAACAAACTGGATGTTTTGACCGTCCCTAGAACATCTGAAATAGAATCATTCTTAAAATGTTCTAGAACATTGACTCATTCTAGAATGTTCCTGGATTGGAAAATTGTAAGCTGAGGTAAAACCTGAGCAATTTATTTGTTACACAGAAAGTGTTCCCTTAAAAGACAGCATGTCACACTGCCGCACAGTTATAATGATGAAGGTTTTGTTTGCATCTATCACAAATAATTCCTGGCCTAAAGTCTCCACCTCGCTTGACTTTGTACAAATGTGCGTCATGTTTATTGAATGATACACGGTTCAAATCAAGCCAGGCATGATATCATCTGAAAAATGGATTTGAACTGAAGCGCAGGAGAAATATGACTGACATAAAAGTGTCACGTCCAGCACTATGAACAAACACTATGACCTCATCACTCTTTTCAAACATCTCTTTCTGCGCTATTTTACAAAAAAGAAGCTCTTTGAAAAGACGCTTCCCGGCAGTGATGAGCAGACCTCTTCTAATGGAGAACGTACATCACATTTCACTCCGGAATATAAAATATCCGTGCCTCTCAGCCGTCGTTCGAGAGCCACGTGGTGCAATCAAATGACAAAGCCGCCCAGATGAAGTCATGACACCATAAATGAAGTGAAATTCGACTGAATTTCAGGCTTTTACCGGGACACAAAAAAGAACAGAGAAAACACTGATAGGGAGTAATAATCCTTTCTTTTCCCGATTATATAAACGTAATAGGATTCTCAAAGCAATCACTGTCCAACCTAATGCTTTCAGAGACGCCGCAGAATCTCATCAGATGGCGTCTGGACAGAACGATTCTCTGTTTTTCTCTCACACAAATCCCGACCCCTTCACCTCAGCTCACGCGCAGTTACATGCAAGTTTACTTTGTCGTGAAATGAAGTACCGCCATCATATCAAACGCCGTCGTTTACTTCAGCGTCGCTTTTGGTTTCTCCTGCTTATTCTGCTTTTGCACTTTGTCAGGGAAGCAGCCGTTTTATGTCAAGGCACTGGGGAAAAAAATTAATAAAGAAAATGCATGGTAGATTATCTTCAATTATGAATACTGCTGGAACAGGGGTATAAAAAATACATGTTCAAACCATTTTCTGCAGTGCTGAAATTAAATGAATTAATGGGCATGCAGATAGAATCAAATGTGAAGAGCAACTACAGAACATGAGTAATAATATATAATGTTTATGCTAAATACTTTAAGTAAAGTGTGTCATTTACGGGCTGTTAAAACACTTTTACCTGCTCTGGCTATAAGCACCTAAACAACGTAAAGCTCGCAACTATTAGCTATAATGAAAGACTCATGTTTTGCTTTGTGTAATGCTAACATAGCTAAAATGCATCTATACGATCTCCAACGGAGGCAGGAAAGATGCTGTTTCAATTTGACCAATCACAGCAGTGTGCCAGCTGACCAATCAGAGCAGAGTGGGCGTTTCTGAAAGAGGTCTTTAAAGAGAAACAAACAACAACAAAATATACAGTAAAACAATGTTGTTTATTTTACTTTAAATCATGTAAATGTTTTCTAACAGACCCAAAATCCCTATTCTCAACTTGTTAATGACAGGCTCTTTCAAAGAAGACTATTCTCAATATTTCTCTGCTTTGTGTTTCAAAAAGAAACACAGAAATCCAGGGAAAAAACCTATTCAGTCCATTTCATGGGCCGTTCTTTAAATCGCCCAGTTATTACCACTCCACAAACGGTTCCTACAAAGTCATTTACAGTGTATTAATTGCTAAATCAGTCCCTCAGGACCTGCCTTGGGTTAAATGTTTTGTTCAGTGCTACAGTCCCAATCAAACTGGACTGTGAACTCACTAACTTGCCATCTCTGCTTGAACTAAACCTGCTAGTTAAAAAACTAACCACCTAAACCATTAGGCCATCACCACACTAGCCTCCAAAGTGAAATGGGACATTTATGGGTGAAAAGTCTTTAAAAGTCTGTTTTAAATCTCCATGTCGCAATTATTGCTCAACTGTCAACATACAGTCAAGCAATAAATCATCTTTGTAATTATCAATTGATTAAAAAAGCTATCTGACGAAAAAACTGACTTGCAGGCGTAATATATCAATTTTAATGACAATTCTTAATCCTAAAGACTTTGCAATCATCAGAGACCAATTACAGGCCGAGAGATAGAGGCAAACCATTAATAACAAGAGTGAGGCTATATTGTCTGGACATCTTCTGAAAAGGGCTTGCAGAGTTTCATTTAATATCGACTACTAATCCGTAAGAATTATTGTACGTTAAATCTACAACTCATCTGGAACATCTTAACAGTCTTCTTTATAAATGAAGAAAACTGAAGCGTCTCTTAAGTGCATGAAGTGTCTACACAGTGAATAAGTCTTTATTATAATGGATCTGGCCAGACCACCCATTTCAATGAAGACAAATCTGTGTGCTACTGCAAACAATGACCTTCTAAATCTAGCTCACAGGAAATGTTCTCAGAACATTGCTTAACGTTCTCTACAAGTTCCAGAAACATTCTGGCAGAAACATTAGTGTAACGTTTTTAAATATTGAGACCCTTAAGAAACAGCCACATTTTCAAAACAAACTTTAGGCTTTTAAAGACATCAGATTATAAAAATTTGAACACAAAGAAATGCTAGTGCCTTTAACAAACTACAAACAAATAACCAAGGTAACGTTATGTAGTTGTCTGAAACAAATATTTTTCTTTTTGACAATGTGAGAATAATAAAATTAAATCTGTGTGACTTAAGCAGGAAAACGAGCCGCTGTATATTTGGTCCTGGCTAAAATTATCAACCATCTTTCAATGAGGCCTTTTCTTCAGTTTCTACGACTCGTTTTCTTTGGCTTCACACAGGGGAGAAAATTACATTTCTGTCACATCAGCTGCGTGTCAGAGTTCCGGCTTCTAAAGCCCAGTCCAGCCGGACCGCAGCTCAGCGCCGGACATAACAACTCTACGTCACACTGCGTTTTAATTTCAAAAGCAACTAATAACAGTGAACATTTGCTCATTGTTTCTCGTCTATAATTGTGCTCCCTGCTGGCCGCATTTCTAAATGAAGGCGACAACATATAATTTTCTTCCCTGTATTGTTCAGTTCCAGCATGACAGTGGCGGATCCCCCGAAACGAGGTCCTTACCGAATCATCTCACTTTATCCAATTCTGTTCCCCTCCCGCTGTGCTTCTAATTTTCACTCAACTACATTTTAGAGGCACAGATTGTTTGTGACAATTCCACATTTATCATCTGTATTAATACCGCAGCACATAATTTGCCGGTACTGAAGGAAATCAGAGCAAAGTACCGTGATCAAATTATTCAATTGCATCATAAATTCTAGTTGCAAACAGGAACAAAGCGACTAATCTCAACGTAAAGACACGCCTCAGCACCGAGCCGAAAGCTGCTGGAGGCTGAACTACGTTTCCCAGCATGCACCACAGTATGAATAAACCATGTACATGATCACTTCACTTCGTTTTTTTAAACGTTTGTATTTACTGACCCTAAATTATGTTATTAAAGTTAAAAACACGGACAGAATGCATCAGGATAAACATTGCTCAAGTGAATTTCTGTCCTATTATATTTTAAAAATGAATTTCCTTTTTACTGCTATTTCAACATTTTATTTTTAACATATTAATTTTAAATCATTCACTTGAATTTGTACTTTAATTTTCTTTTTTACTTTGTTACAGTTTTTCCTATTCATTTCTGTGTGAAGACTTTAAATCACCCGTGGGTATAAAATGCGCTATATAAATAAACTTGCCTTGCATTGCCTAAATGTCACATCTTTGTGGTTTGTTTACTGTATAAATGAGACATTAAAATAACGCATTTAATACAGAATTATTCTGAAAGTATAAATCCAAACCCGGCACCCAGTTGCAGGACAGTTTCTGGTCCAGTGGCCATTTAATCCGTGCCGAACCCGTTAGCTGTAGCGTTTAGCTTTAACTACCGTTCATAACTAAACCTGAAGATAAGAAAGGATTACTGAAAAAAAATTGGCTTGTGCATGCAAGAGACTTCAACATTTGCAAAATAAACATGTTTAATATTTATCTCTCGGCCTCTTATGGCCTCGTGTCTGAAGTTTCCGGCCCCTCAGCGACAGCAGCACCGCTGGTGAGATACGGCTCTGTTTCGCTGTGGTCTGTAATGGCTTGTTTTGTGATAAAACGCCAGTTCTAATTAAGAGTAAAACTACCTGATTCTTCTTGTCTTCTGCTAAAACAAACCTTTGCACTCCAGCTAAACTTTAAGAAGAAAGCAAGAGCCCGAAGCGAATTCTTCCAGCGTTGGATAAACGGATATCAGAGAGATGAATATGATTACATCTCTTCTGAGGTGAGCTGATTGCGTTTGATGAATGTGATGAGGCACATTTGAGGACACCTCTGTAGTACGATTGAGTCAGAAACTCGCTCCTGTAATCGCTACCCCAGACGATGACACAAAACCTGCAAACTCAAACATTAGCATTTAGTAAAGACGACAAGAAGAAGCATTTGCCGTGCATTAAAGGAGAATTATCATCATTCGCTCGTGTTAATCCTTCATCGGTGCAACACAGAGAATTTCTGCAGAACGTCCGAGCTGCTTTTATCTACACAATAAGTTCATGGTAAAAATTAATATTCAAGGCATTAGAGAACAACTATAATGGCTTTGTGTGAGACCTGGCAGGATTTTAAATAAATGGCGACCTAAACTCTGTGTTTTACCTTGAGTAACACAATGGTTGGTCCTGTAGCAGCAATCATCCAATCAGATGGCAGGATTAGTTTTAAGCTCTATATAATAATGGCTATATAGCATTATTAGCATTTTTTCAAATCATACTTTAAGGTACATTTGGGGATTTCTGACTTCTGATTTCTGACGAATAAATAAATAATAGCCAGTGACTTTTATCATGACTTCAGTACTGAATACATGTAGAATGTCAATGTTTCTTTCTCTCCATAGTTTTTACATTGGAAAATATTGGTCATAGCACTAAGGATTCTGGGATTGCCTTTCCTGCAAGATGAACACGATGCAGACATTGATTCTGGATAAAACGAGCTTCCACCCTTTAAAACAGCCTTCCATAGGGAGTCTAAGATGCTAGTGCAAGTATTAGGATCCTTCATGTTTTTCCTCACAGACAGACTACATTACCCAAAACTACGACTTTAGTTAACAGTGGACTATATCAAGAAATGGGTTCATGTTAAATCAGACGTCCAGGGTGACCCCACAGGGATGGCATTTAGTGGCCAGTTTCCCATCCACTGTGAACCGGCCCACAGAGGCCAAAAGCAACGAGAAAAAGTCATAAATCACTGGCACAGTTTTACACCTGAAACGTCTCTAATGCCCCAGATAGAGCAGCTATCCTTGAAGGCAGATTCAATTATTTACCTAGCAAATAAATTATTACATAATGCCCCAGCCCGCATCACCTAACACCACCCCGAGCGTCCCCACAACGCCTCAAGGCTCGTGTCTATCTGAAACACTGAGGGGAAAAAAGACATTCAATGTCGAACGATGGAAGGCCAACACAGGACACAGAACTCGGATATTGGGAAACGCGTAGAGGAGAGACAGCGTGTTAAGGGTGTTGAAGATTTGCTGAAACGCGGAGCTGTCGAGGGCGAGAGGGATTTCAGCGCGGCCTGCTTAACCTACACCCTGCTGGGTAACAGTGCTGCTGGGAGGGGCTCCGTGTTAGAGCGGCAGATTACAGCCTCTGATAAGCACCACATTCACTGGCCATTAAACCAACGTACAACTGCTTTAACTGACCCCGATGAGTCTATTTTTAACCAATCACACGCTTCGGAATTTTACAATTGCAATTCTCAATCTCCAAGGACTCGTTCACGTGTTTGAAGCAACTCTGAGACTAAAACAAGTTCTTACACTGAAGTTGTCTCTTATTTTAATTACAATATACAATTTTTAAATCAACAGTTTTAGCCAAAATTCATCAGTGCTTTCTAAAGAAACAATTTAGTCATTCTAAAGCACTACATTTTTTTTGTTTATTAACACCATATCAGTCGCTACTTTTAGTGGCAAATTTATAACATTACAACTTCCACAAAACTATTACATATTACATAAATAATATATATTTATGTATATATACATAATATATACTATTTTAT